>PVHP010001246.1:0-110848 GCA_004024765.1 Zapus hudsonius | reverse complement strand
ATGGGAGGTGAAGCCATGATAATCTGAAGTTGTCTGACATTCTTTTCAAACACCTCCAGGTTTTCCTCTGACCTCCACACTCAGTGGTGTATGTGTCTTTGATTCAGCAAGTTTATTACAATGGGAGGTGAAGCCATGATAATCTGAAGTTGTCTGACATTCTTTTCAAACACCTCCAGGTTTTCCTCTGACCTCCACATGTGAGCTATGATGTGCATACATATACATACACAAGTTGAATAATATTTGTAGTGATTAGGCCAACCTTTATCATTTGCATTGTGATAAGCAGAATGGGAAATGCAGAAAGCATCACTATGGTACCTATTCTCAAGTTTATAATTACCATCAGGAAGTTTCATCTCTGTTCTACTTTAGTTACTACTTCCTGGATCTCACCATCCCTTGATATACTTTTGTGGTTATGAATTCAGAGGGATTTCTGTGACTGAGAATGTGAAGAAATTCAACAAAATTTAGATATTTTTAGTGGGTCAAAGAGAAGAACTCAAGAAAAGATTTGAATAAGAAAGGGAGTGTTAAAATTTTGTTCAGGACTATTTCTTATGTCCTTTGAAAAGCCTAAAAGATTCTCTCCTCTGGCCTACTTATAATAGATTAGATGAATGTTTTTCAGATAGGAAATCTGGTTACCTTTTCTAAAACGGGTTTTTGTTTGTTCCTTGAATTTTAATTATGTGTTTGGTTTGGGGTGAATCTATATACCAGTAGGAGGCTTTTATGGGATAAATTTGGATGTTAAGTACTAGAAAACCATGTGATGACTTATAGGAATGATAGATTTCCCAAAATACTTTTAATTTTAAGTATTCAAACTTAGAATGCATGATTTTTAGAATTTTATTTTTTAAAATATCTTTTTCTCTTGTTAGAGTATGCTTTATTTTTCCCCTTTGCCTTTCCTCCATTCCTCTCCCCCCTTTTTGGCCCCTTCCCTCAGATAGTCCCTTCTTCTTTCATATCATGTGCTTTTCTTTACTTTCCCATTTTTTCCAATTCCCTTCTCCCTTAAGAATTTTTCTTCCTCCTTATTGTCTCCTTTCTATTTTTATGTCTACACACAAATATGTACTTATATACCCACAAATATAAATTTAAAGCTAGAATCCCCATATAACAACAAAACCTGCTAAATCTATTTTACTAGTTTGATCATCTTCGTTCCACTTATTTTTCTGCAAATACCATGATTTTATTTTTTAATATAGCAGAGTAAAATTCCATTGTATATATCTACTACATTTCCTTTATCCATCTGTTGGAAGCATGGGCATTTAGACTGATTCCATTTCTTGGGTATTGTGGATAAGTGTGGACGTGCAAATATCTGTGGTATGTTGACATAGAGCCCTTTGAAATGTATGCCCAACATTTGTATTATAGCATAAGACAATTCTATTTTTTAACTTTTTATTGACAGCTTCCATAATTATAGAAAATAAACCATGACAATTCCCTCCTAACCCCACTTTCCCCTCTCAAATTCACCCTCCATCATGTCCACTCCCCCTTGCAGTCTCTTGTTTTAATGTCATCATCTTTTCTTCCTATTATGAATGTCTTGTGTAGGAAGTGTTGAGCATTGCGAAGTCATGAATATCAAGGCCATTTTATGTCTGGAAAATTGCATTGTAAGCAGTTTTTCCCTTTTGGTTCTTATATTTTTTCTGCCACTTCTTCCACAATGGACCCTGAGCCTTGGAAAGTCTGATAGAGATGGCTGAACACTCCACTTTCACTTCTCATACTGTTGCATTTTGAGTCATATAACATCATCTGGAAAGAGAAGCTTCTCCAGCCAAAAGTGAGAGTAGCATTATTTTATTATACTATTTAATGTTTATGTGAGCATAAACATTAAAAGTGCTTATAAGGCATTATGGTGGGCATAATATATGTATGTAGAGGGACAGCAGAAGACATTACTCCCCTAGGGCTCATGACCTTCCCTACCGTAGGCTTTTGACTAGGTCTTCAGTACCAGGCATGCGTTCCCTTTTGTGGAGAGGGCCTCCAGTCAAATTAGAGAGCAATTGGTTTCTTCCACAATAGATGTGCCACTATTACATCAGTTAGCACATTTGGCCTGGCAACTTTTGTCCATTGCTGTTTACCACCTGTCATGGTTTGATCCAGGTGTCCCCCACAAACAATTGAATGTGTTCTGATAGATCGATCCTCAGCTGATGGCAGTTTGGGTTTTACAACCTCGATGAAGCTGTGTTGTTGGGGGTGGGCTTATGGGGGTTATAAGCCAGCTTCCCCGTGCTAGTATTTGGCACACCTTCCTGCCGCTGTTTGCAGTGCTGTGGCAGAGGTGATGTCCAGCCCTCTGCTCATGCCATCGTTTTCCCTGCCAGAATGTAGTCTCCCCTCGAGTCCGTAAGCCAAATAAACCCATTCCTCTACAAGCCACTTTTGTTTGGATCATTTCTGCGCAGCAACTAGAAAGCTGACTGCAACACCACCCTTGATGCCTTTTTTCTCCCATAGAGCTGTATGCAGCCATGGCTTTTTCTAGACTTCTGTCAGCTTGTTAACAGGGAGGTTTCCAGTTTAGCTCCAGCTTAATTTCTCAGTGACCTTCATCCAAGCCTGTATGGTCTTTAGCAATAGGGTCTTACTATCTCATTTTGGTGGGCAACCAAGAGTCTTAGCAATGCCCTGTAATGTTTTAGGAGCACCAGGGTTCTCCTTGGACAGCAGCTCACTGGATGATGTCCCATCCTTCACACTGTTTCCTAGTAATAATGTATGGCTTCTGAGTGTGCCATTATCCCAAGAAGTAGGTTTCCAAATGGCTTATTCTTAACCTTTTAAGGTTTGATTAATCCTCCCACCCTTCTTTTATTCAATCCCTTTCCCTGTCCCCACTTAGGCCATTACACTCCCAGTAATCTGTTGATCTACTTACATATATAAAATACCCTCCCTTTAATCTCTCCTCTCCCTCCCTTATAGCTCCCTTTCTAGTTTTCTGGCCTCTACTATTGACTTTCTCTCCAACTCACATATAAATCTAAACATTTGTTGCTAGGATCCACATATGAGAGAGAACATGTAGTGTTTGACTTTCTGGTCCTAGATTACCTCATTTAGTATAATCCTTCCAGATCCATCCATTTTCCTGCAAATTTCATAATTTTTTTCTTTACCACTGAATAGAGAACTCCATTATTCCTCATCTTCACTCCACTGTTACCTCGTCTTCATTATCCATTCATTAGGTGAGGGACATCTAGGCTGATTCTACTTCCTAGAGATTATAAATAGAGCCACAAGAAACATGGATGAGCAAGTATCTCTAAGGCAGTGTGTAGAGTCCTTAGGTTATATACTAAGGAGTGGTATAGCATCTGGTCAAATGGTAGGTCTATTATCAGCTGTATCAGGATTCTCCACAATGGTTTGTACCAGTTGATATTCCCACCAATAGTGTAGAAGGGTTCCTATTTTTCTGTATCCTCGCCAACATTTATTGTCATTTGTGTTTTTGATGGTAGCCATTCTGACAGGAGATGGAATATCAGAGTAATTTGCATTTCCCTGATTTCTAAGGAGGTAGAATGTTTTTAGATGCTTATAGGCCATCTGTGTTTCTTCTTTTGAGAACTCTGTATTCAGTTTTTTTGTGCTTCCAAATGAATTTTAGGAATTTTTTTTTCTATTTCCGTGAAGACTGCCATTGGGATTTTGATGGGGATTGTATTTAATGTGTAGATTGCTTTTGGTAAGATTGACATTTTCACAATATCGATTCTTCCAATTCAGGAACATGGTGTATCTTTCCATTTGTTAGTGTCTTCTGCAGTTTCTTTCAGTTTCTGTCTTGAGTGTTTTAAAGTTTTCATTGTAGAGATCCTTCACTTCCCTGGTTAGGTTTATTCCAAGGTGTTCTCTGTCTCTTTCTTTTTTCTTTCTTTAATTTCTTTGCCTTTCTTTAATTTCTTTTCCTTCCTTCCTTTCTTTCTTTCTTCCTTCCTTCCTTTCTTCCTTCCTTCCTTCCTTCCTTTCTTCTTTCCTCTCTCTCCCTTTTGTCCTCCATCCTCTTTCTTTCTTTCCTCTCTTTCTCTCTTTCTTTCTTTCTCTTTCCAAGATATTGGTTGAGCTCTAAACAGTCAATACATAAATGAACTAGAACTCAAAAATGCAAGCTTTGACATCAGACTTGACTTAATTGAGAAAAGTCAGAGCAACTTCAAAAGAGCAATAATTGAATTAATGGTACACCAACAATGGGAAGAGCTCAATAATCAGTTGGTTAAGTTCAACAAGGACATAACCAAATGCAAGAATGAATTCCAGGAAATATTAAAAAAAAAAAAACTAGACTTGAGACTGGAACTCAACAGAGACATAGAGACTATGAACAAAAATATAACAGAAAAGAAAAATCAAATAGAGCTATTAAAAAACCTCCTTAGAATTCTTCATTCTCATAGTTAACAACCTGGAGGAGAAAACCTCAGACCTTGAAGATAAGACAGAAGAAATTAATAGGGAATCCAAAAACTTTGATAAATTCAACAAATCATGTGAACAAAATATAAGGGATCTGTGGGGTTCCCAAAAGAGTCCAAACATCAGAATCATGGGGATACCAAAGGGAGAAGGTACCCAGGCCAAAATCATAGAGACTATAGTCAACAAAATTATTGAAGAAAAATTTCCCACTCTTACAAGAGAAAGGTGGGTCCAAATACAAGAGGCTGACAGAACTCTAGGCAAAAACCAAAGAAGGAACTCTCAAAAACATGTCTTAAAAGCAGAGTGTGCCAAAAGCAGCAAGAGAGAAACAACTCATCATATATAAAGGCAACCCCATCAGACTTACCTCAGACTTATCATTGGAATGAAGGCCACAAGGGCCTGGAATTATGTTCTTCAAGGTCTTAAAAATTATGGCTTCTAACCCAGACTACTATACTCATCAAAGATAGCCCTCATAATGGAGAAATGAAAATGTTCCACGATAAAATCCAGCTCTATGATTATATGAACACATAGCCAAACTTACAGAGGATACTGCAGGAGATATTCTACACAGAAGAAATGAACAACTGACCTCAAGAGCCCAATAGAGGTTGTACACAATAACCAAAATTATTGGGCTCATACCATACAAGGCATTAACTCCCATAAACCCTCCACCATGGTAGGGCTCAAAGCATACTTCACAGTTATAACTCTGAATATTAATGGACTTAACTCTCCCATAGAAAGACACAGGCTAACAGGATCAGAAAAATGGACCGTTCCATCTCCTGGCTTCTAGAAATGCAGTTCACCTCTAAAGAAAGAAATCTCAGGGTGAAAGGATGGAAAATGATCTTCCCAACAAACTGAAATAAAAAACAAGCGGATGTGGTACATTAATACCTGACAAAATAGACTTTAACACAAAATTAATTTAAAAGGACACTGAAAGACAATTCTTACTCATCAAGAGAATGATTCAGCAAGAGAATATCACCATCATTAAAATGTATGCACCAAATACAGGTGCACCACATTTCATAAAGCAAAATTTGCTTAAAAATAAAGCCTGCTTTCTGTGTCACTGATGACTTTTGACTACTAATATTAAGGCTCATCTTTACGTTAAATCCTGACATTATTTCTGGACTTAATTTTTCTTGAAGATAATCCACCAGATTTCTGACAATCTAATCTCCCAAGTCATTTCATTGTCAGTTAATGACCCTTCATCTTCTGTGCTTCAAAACCTGTACTTTATGCCATAATATTCTTTCAGCTTTTGTTAGTATGAAATGTACTTATTTGGCCTTAGTTTTTGAAAGATAATATTTCTTGTCATACATTTTGTTGACTTTATTTTTTAATTCACTAATGCTTTGCTTGGCTTTATGGGCTTGACTGAAGAACTCTTGGATGGCTTGTTCATACTGTGTTTTCATTTTTGAATTTTTCTTTGACTTTGCATATTCATTCTGTCTGTATTGATCCTCTCTTGTATATGCATATTGCTCACTCTTCCACCCAAGGAGTCAATAAATTAATAATGCCTATCTGAAAGATCTATGCCATGGCTGAAAGATTCTCTAAGTTTAGCTGTTTCTCCATGGTTGTGTGTGTGTGTGTGTTGTTGTTGTTGTTATTTTTCTGGATGATTTTTAAATGTTAGATATAGTATGTAGAGCAGCAGCTACTGAGATGAATAACATTTACACCCAGAAATGGTTCATTTCTTGCTGCTAATTTTGTTAGTATCAGGTTCAGTTTTATAGTCAGGATTCAATCTGAATTTTGTTATTACTTTAGTAACCTTCAGTTACCTTTATAGATTTCATATTGCTCTGCTATATAACTTGTATTTAGGGTAGGTTTCCTTTTTATCCCTCAGTTTTTTTTTTCTTTCTCATTATTCCTGTTCCACCTTAATTTTTAACTTTTCTTATACCCAACATCTCAGCATAGAAAGTATCTTCAAAATTTTGTCTTTTCCCAGTGTTCTGGTTTGATCCAGCTGTCCCCCCACAAACTTATGTGTTCTGAATGCTCAATCCCCTGCTGTTGGCAGTTTTGGCATTAGAACCTTGTTGGAGCTGTGTTGTTGGGGGCAGGCTTATATTGTTGGGGGCAGGCTTATGGATGTTATAAGGCAGCTTCCCCTTGCCAGTGTTTGGCACACCTTTCTGCCACTGTTTGCAGTGCTGTGGCGGAGGTGATGTCCACCTGTCTGCTCATGCCATCATTTTCTCTGCCATGATGGAGTCTCCCCTTGAGTCTGTAAACCAAATAAACCCATTCATCCATAAGCCACTTTTTGTTGGGTTCTTTCTGTGGAGCACTGGGAAAGTTAACTACAACAGATTTGGTACCAGAAGTGGGTTGATTGTTGCTGCTGGAACTCCATTTCTGTGGCTTTATCTTTTGGAACTGATTTTCAGGAGGAATGTGAACAATTTGAAACCTCCATCTAAGAGATGCCTTGCAGTGTTGTAAATACAGCTTGATGGACTATTCTGGTCAGAGTTTAAAGACCTGAATGCAGAAAGAACTATGGACTGTGAGGTTTTGGCTTATGAGGGTGAGAAAGAACTTTGTCAGGACTGATCTAGAAGCAGTTTGTGGGAGAGGATTGCTGCATTTGGCCTACTACTGACCTGAGAACTTGTGCAGGGTTGCTTTGCATAGAAATGGACTGTTGTGAGCAGATGGAGATGGCACAGAAAGAAATGAAATCTCTGGGTTGAAGCTTCTGCCTGTTCAGCTGCAATTGTTTGGGAGATTACAACCATTGAGATTGGTCCAAGTGATCTGCATGGGGACAGCAGGAAGAATACAGACTCTTGAAGTAAGGGGCCTGAGTGCTGAAGGAGGTTTCCTGCTCTTCATAGTTGGGTTTGTTCCCCCCCCCTGGATTAACAAGTTAGTAGCCCACCTGGTACTATGGAATATAACAAATGCAGGAAAATAGGTCATTGGATGTTCAGCATGGTTTTAGTTTTTTTTGGAAATGGCCATCAGCAGTGTGAAGCAGGTGTATTGGATTGCCTTAAGGAGCCCTGTGGATGAACCATGGGTCACAGTGGGGACCTCATGAAATGCCAGGAATATGGGATGGCTGCCAAGGAGAACTGCCAGTAACAGATGAAGTTTTCCAGGATTGTAAGTAGCCAAGCTGGAGGGGCAGAATCAGACCTAATTAAAATTATTGGAGACAAGAGTTTTGATGTTGCCCTGCTTATTTTAAATCTTGTGTTGGTTGGTTCAATCTGTTTTTGCTATGCCCGGTGCTATCTTTTGCAGTGTGGATGTTCTGTGCCATTATGGGTTTGGTTTTTGGAATTGTGGCTCAGTTGAAATAAAAACTATGGGGACTTATGGAGTTGTGCTAAATACATTGTATTTTACGTCATGTATGATTATTAGATTGTGGGGGCCAGGGGCGGACTGTCTTGGTTTAATCCAGGTGTCCCCAGAAACAAATGTGTTCAGAATGATTGATCCTTAGCTGATGAAAGTTTGGATATTAGAACCTTGTTGGAGCTGTGTTGTTGGGGGCAGTCTTATGGATGTTATAAGCCATTTCCCCTTGCCAGTGTTTGGCACACCTTCCTGCTGCTGTTTGTGGTGCTGTGGCAGAGGTCATGTCCACCCATCTGTTCATACCATTGTTTTCCCTGCCATCATGGGATCTCCCCTTGAGTAGGTAAGCCAAAATAAACCCATTCCTCCCATTTTTTTTGTTGGATTCTTTCTGTGCAGCAGTGGTAAAGTTAACTAAAATACCCAGTAATAGGTCATTGCTTATTACTTTGTACTTGCTACATTGGCAGTGGTGGGCTTGAGGGTAAGAGTTTGTCAGTTGTTCTCATTTAAACCTCAGTTTTAGGTAGTCTTTGCGTTCTGGAGTCTTTGATGGTGTTGTCTCAGTGACCCTGCCCTTTTTCTATGCTATAGGAGACTTCTTACAATCATCAGAAATCCAACCTGCAGTCAAGGATACCTATTAATGAGGCCCAACAATAAAATTGTAATCTTAAAATAGTATGAGCTTTTTTTTTTTTATTCTTTTGTAACTCAATTGCATGACTTCAAGCATGAACTTCACAGACACAATGACAAAAGGTTGATCTATTCAAAGTAGTTTAAAGCTCTTGCTCCTTATAGGGGAACGGACCCATGAGTGCATTGTGCTTTCCCCACGATGTCAGTCCATCTTTCCCTTTCTTCTAGGTCTACAACACTGAGAGATTTCATCTTGTCTCCTGCTCTTCTGTCACTCGTTCCCATCAGTAATTGGTGATATCCCAAGTTCCAGCTCCTCAAAATTTTGTATTCACACTAGCCAACACTTAACACTTTGTTTAAATTTTTTTAATATGTATTTGAGAGGGGGAGAGAGAGAGAGAGAGAGAGAGAGAGAGAGAATGAGAACGAATGGGCATGCAGGACACTCTACTACTGCAAATGAGCTCTAGATGCATGCACCACTTTGTCACTTTGTGCATCGGGCTTATGTGGGTACTTGGGATTTGAACCCAGGCCATTAGGCTTTATAAGAAAGTAACTTGCAAGAAAGTCTGCTCAGTTGTCTCTCCAGCCCCATTGTTTAAAGTTTTAGTTGAATTCTTCTTACCCACTTACTGACAGGTGAGTCACTTTTCACATGCCATTTCTTCTTGTAGGCAACACCTTAAATTCAGACTAACTTCAACTCCCAGTACTTTTAAGAAAAGTGGTCCTCTCTCTCTCTCTCTCTCTCTCTCTCTCTCTCTCTCTCTCTCTCTCTCTCTCTCTCCTGTAGATTACTTACCCTCGTTAGGATAATGTGGTAGTTTGAATCCATTAACTCATTTGCTCTGAATACTTGGTCCCCAGATGGTGGCATTTTGGGAGGTAGAGCCTTGCTGGAGGGGTTGTGTTATTGTGGGCAGGCTAACCAGCTCACTTTTTTTTTTTTTTGTCCATAATGAGTTACATTGTTTAGTGGGCCAACAATGAGTTGTTATCCCCAATTCCTCATTGCCCCCCTTCCTCATCCCCAGTCAGCTGGATATCCTCCTCCGTGGGCCGTCTGTATTAGTCTTTGTGGTAGGGGACCATGGATAGCCCAGTCTTCAGCTGGGTTCTCATGACCCAAGTGTGTTGTTACTGAGGGGTGCCATGCCTCTGATATTCTCCCCCACCACAGCTCTCACAATCATTCTGCTCCCTCTTCCGCGCAGTTCCCTGAGTCATGGTGGGTGAGTATTAAGGCTGCTTTAATGTTGTGAGCTTAGGGGTTTTTGTGTCAAGATTCCTTGGTTTCTGTCTCACTAGCTTATCCTTTGTTGATTGAATGGCTGTGGCTGTGGGTCCCTTGTTCATCCAATCATTCTCTGCGGGGTTCCATATGGATCCTCCACCGTATGACTGTGGTGGCTCATCTCTTGCCAGGATCTCAGCATTCTGCCTGCGGTCGGTTGGTAGGTTTATATGGGCCACAGCTCTTTCACTGTATCCTGAAAAATACCAACACATTCTCCATCAGAGAATGAGATCAGTATTGGTTAACAAATATACACCATTCTGGATTACCTAGCTTCTATTTTTAGTAGCCTCCCCGGCAGTCGCTTGCATAGTGCATCTTTTCTTGGGAGCCCAAGAGTATGGGATCCAGTGCATATCGCCCTGAATCCCCAGTTCCAATCAAGGGTTCCCCCTCACTGAGTGGAATATTTGGCCGAATTTAATAGCTGTTGATTGTCTCCCCCAGGCCCAGGCTCCTCCATTGCACAAGTGCCCCTTTCTTGGTTTGCTTTTCTCTCCCCGTAGGAGGTGTGGCCAGCCTACTCATGGCAGCAGACTGTGTTTCATGCCAGTGGTCTGTTTACTCCAGCTGTCGTTGTTCAGTTTCCCCTGGCAGCTTGTGTAGTGTCTTCCAGCACTGCACTAACTGCCATCTGGGGGCTTAACCAGCTCACTTTCTTACTGCTGTTTTCCATTTGCTGTGGCAGAGGTGATGTTCATCCTCTGCTCATGCCATGATTTTCCCTGTCATCATGAAGCTTTTCCTTATCAGCTGCTTTTGGTCTGGTGCTTTATCCCAGCAGCGAGAAGGTAACTACAACAAATGAGTACAACATTTTTTCTAGTTTTTTCCATTCTAGGTAGAGGTTGGACTGCACTTTTGATAAATAGTCTACAATGTGGGATCTACTTAGCCTAAACAATAAAGGAAGAAAATATTAACATGCCCTGTTGTGATGTTTGGTTATCAATTTAAAATAGCAATTGTACTAATTTAATATCTAACTTAATACTACTTTTTTGCCATATCACATCTCTGTTATGTTACTTGAAAATTCTGGTGGAAATGAATATGCTCTACAATAATTTAGATTGATGGTGATCTGTTGCTTTTTTTCATTCCTCTTGAAAAATACTGAAATGTGTTTAGCAGAGTCCAGTAAAACTTTACTGCATTGTCATATAGTTTTAAGATACAGATCTCAAAATGGGCAAGTAGCTTACAGAAATACCTACCAGAAAGTCACAAATTAAAGACAATAATAAAATTTTTGTATAAGTAACAAAAATTGTCAAAGCTGATAGATTTTTCCTATCCTAATATAGACCTTATTAAAATATTGTTAGTTTATAACACTGTAATTCTGATATTTATAAAGAAGTGGTATCAAAAGTTAAAATGAAAATTTAATATGGGAATTTATAGACTTTCATTATAATGAACCTAATCCTAATTGGACATAATTCTAAGCTGACTCTCTAAGCCACACACCTTCCCTCATGACAGACTGTACTCCATTTTTACCCCTAGTTAGGTTATGTTACAAGGTTAGGTTATCTTAGAAGTCTGATTTTTAAGTGATACATTATTTACATGGGGCTATACAATCAAAAATTATTTTGAAAACAGCATTTCTTCTGCTGATGGCAAAAAGAAATTGCAGGGCTTAAATTCTGCATGTAGTTCCTGGTTTGAAGATAGAAAAAAAAGACATTATTGAGCAGTAAGAGTGACCTCTAAGAGGTGAGTGTGGCTCTTGGCTGATGTCACAGAAAGAGGAATCACAATCCAATGTTCAGAAGAAACTGAACTCTCCTTGAGAATAAGCTGGAAGTAGCCCCCCCCCCAGCATTTCCAGAGTCACTGAATTTATCATAGTTTGATTATGCCTTAAGCAGAAATAGTCATATCATGTCAGATTTCTCTTTCTCTTACCCAACAAACCACAAATCAATAGATTTAAGTTTTAAGGAGCTAAGTTTGTGGGGTATTTTGTTATGGAATAAGCTAAAGATTTATTATGAAGTCTACAGCAATATTCAGACAATTTTAAGGTTTTATTTTTTTCCCTCAGTGGCTATGTTCTTGGTGGGGGATATAATGGTGCTGGGGTTGAATGCAGGACCCTGTGCACACTAGGCAAACACTTGACCACCTACTGAGCCATACCCTCAGTCCCAAAATACTTAATTTCTTCTTTTGTTTCCATTTTGAATATTGAAGGTACATAGTTAAAATTTTACTGATAGAGGTTCATGTTCCAAAATTATAGATGATACTTCCATAGACCCAACCCATAAAACTCTTTCCCATCTGAAACCTTAATCTTGACAGTGTCAGCTCATATTGTTCCCATGTGTCTAGGTAACTTACTCTATTCCTCTAGAAGCAGATGACAGAAAAGGAAATATTTACTGTAGTAAAACTTACCCTAGGATCATATATGACTTAGAAACACTTGAAGAACTTTATTTGTACTTAGTTACAGGTCAAGGATAATCACTATTACGTCTTTTGTTCCACATTAGTTGGAGGCTGGGCCAAAACAAAATTAAAATGAGAAATAACATGACTTAAATGAATTGCCATTTTCATTTTTTCCAGGCAGTTACAGAGAAAATTTTAAGAAAAACTATTAATATAATATTAAACCTGGAAGGTGAGGTTAGCAAGTGTTTTAAGTATAAGTTCTTCATATCCACAGATAACAAGAAGAAATAAGATCTTTTATATTAGCATTTTTAGTTTTAATCAAAGCTATAAAGTTAGATGGAAGAAGTATGCTAGATATTTATAAAGAAAATTATAAAAATTTAAGAATGTCTTAAAAATCTTATGAAGTAATAATGTTTAACACATTGTGGTATTATTAGCTTATGAATATATAAACAGATCCTTTAATACACAGCACAAAAACAGACCCATAGAGTAAAGGTGGATGCATTAAAATGCTTAAAAATGTAATCCATAGGTATGAAGATAATGTTTGCAGATGGATATTTAGCTGATGATTTTTTATACAGAAAAACTCCTATAACTCAGTAGAAAAAGAAAACTCAAAAAATGGACAGAACAGGCTGAGGAGGAGATGGCTTTGTGGGTAAGTATGATTGCTATGCAAGCATGAGGACTGTTGGAGTCAGCTTTTTAGTTGCTGTAAAGAAAGAACCCAAGCAAAAGCGGCTTGTGGAGGAATGGGTTTATTTGACTTACGGACTCAAGGGGAGACTCCCTCATGGCAGGGAAAACAATGGGATGAGCATAGGGGTGGACTTCACCTCCACTACAGCACTGCAAACAATGACAGGAATGTGTACCAAACACTGGCAAGGGGAAAGGTGGTTTATAACCCCATAAGCCTGCCCCCAGCAACACAGCTCTAGCAAGGTTCTAATTCCCAAACTGCCATCAGCTGGGGACCGATCATTCAGAACACATTCATTTGTGAGAGACAACTGGATCAAACCATGGCAAGTCAGCCCCTGGCCCCCACAAACTAGTAATCATGCATGATATAAAATACAATGTGTTCACCTCAACTCTGTAAGTCCCCACAGTTTTTCTTTCAACTGAGCCATAAAACCAAAAATGCAAACCCATAATGGCACAGAACATTCATACTGCAAAAGATAACACGAGACATGGCATAAACCAGAGTGAATCAATATAATATTTAAAACAAGCAGAGCAACATCAATCTCTTAATTCCAAATTCAATAATTCTAACCAGTAACAAGTCTCTTGTAGATATGATTCTGCCCCTCCAGCTTGGCTACTCATTCCGGGAAAACTTCTTTGCTGGCAGTTCTCCTTAGCAGTAGCCCTGGAATTCACTGGATCTCCATTGCAACCCTCAGTTCTTCTTCATGGTTCCATCAGGCCTCCACACAGGCAATCCAACACACCCACTTCACATTGCTGATGGCCATTTAAAAAAACGAAACTGTTGCAAATCCATTGACCCTCTCTAATTGCATTTGTTCTACTCCACAGAACCAGATGGGCTACCAATTTGTTAGTCCAGGGGAGAACAAAGAATGCAGGCCCCTTACTTCAAAGATTCTCCATTCTTCCTGTTTTTCCAATACATATAATCTGGCCCAATCTCAATGGTTGTCATTTCTCAACCAGTTGCAGCTGAATGGGCAGCAGTTTTGGCCCAAGGATCTCTTTTCTTTCTGTGCCATCTCCATCTGCTCACACTAGTCCATTTTCACGCAAAGCAACCCTGCATAAGTTTTCAGGACACAGGCAGGCAGAATGCAGCAAGCCTCTCAAGCAAACTGCTTCTAGCAGTCCCGACAAAGTTCTTTCTCACCCTTGTAAGCCAAAACTCAGAGTCCATAGTTCTTACTGCATTTAGGACTTTCCAACCCTTACCAGGATGGTTCATCAAGCTGTACTTACAGAACTGCAAGGCAACTCTTAGGCCAAGGTTTCCAGTCCATCCACATTATTCCTGCAAATCAATTTCAAAATGCCAAATCCACAGAAGCAGGGTTCTAGCAGCAACAGATGACCCCGCTCTCTGGTTTCAAATCTGTTGTAGTCAGCTTTCTAGTTTCTGTGCAGAAAGAACCCAAGCAAAAGTGGCTTGTGGAGAAATGGGTTTATTTGACTTATGGATTTGAGGGGAGACTCTATAATGGCAGGGAAAATGATGGCATGAGCAGAGGGGTGGACTTCACCTCCACCATATCACTGGAAACAATGGCAGGAAGGTGTGCCAAACACTGGCAAGGGGAAGTTGGCTTATAATGCCCATAAGCCTGCCCCCAGCAACACAGCTCTAGCGAGGTTCTAATCCAAAGTATTATCATTCAGAATACATTCATTTGTTTGTGGGTGACACCTGGATCAAACGATGACAAGGACCTAAGTTGGATTCCAGCACACATGTGAAAACTAGGCATGGTCACACAAGACTATAACTATAATAGTGCTAAGGAAGTTAGAGACAGGAAAAAACTGCGGCTCACTGGTTAGCCAGTCTGACTGAAATCCTGCAGCTCCAGTTTCAGTGAGAGACTCTATCTCAAATAAATGAAAAAACAAAAAAGCAGTAGAGGGTGTACACTGGCATTCTTCTCTGGCTACTGCATGCATGTGCATGGGGCATGCACATTTAGACACACACCCCACACCCCACACCCCACACACAAAGGATTTGAATATACATTTTACCCAAGAGCATATAGAAGTTGCTAATAGGAACCTAGAAAGATAATCAACATTATTACTCACTAGGGAAATAAAATAAGTTTTCACACCCATTAGAATAGCTGTGATTTTCAAAAAAAAAAAAAAAGAAAAGGTAATGGTGAGGATGTGGAGAAATAGCTGATGGGAATATAATAGGCATAACATTAAACATACAGTTTTCCTGTGACCCATTGGTTTTCTTGTAACTATCCAGTAAAAATGAAAATCCATTTCTTACAAAGACTTGGACACAAATATTCATAACAGTATTACCCACCAAAGCCAGAAAGGAAAAACAACTCAAAGCTTCATTAGCTGGCAAAGTGATAAGTAAACATGGCATATCTGTACATTGGAAATGCTCTGTTCAGCATTAAGGATTGAAATGCTAACAGACACTACAAAATGGATATACCTTAAAAACATTTTCAGTGATAGAAGCCAGACACAAAAGAGGACATATATATCCCCAAAAGGCAAATATATTGAAACAAAGTGAGTGGAATTCATATTAGTAAACCTTAGCCTCAAGAAGCTATTAATTATGTGAAAATACAAATTGTAACACATTTTTGGATTTCATGTGTAAGAATAAAATAGAATGATAGCTTGGGATAACATTGGCTTTCTGTTTTGTATTGGTCATATAAATGAATTCTGATATGTTAAAATAACTGCATATAAAAATCAAATTCAAACAGATATATAGAATGATATTTGATCTAAATTTTTCTTATCGAAGAAAAAATAAATTACAAAAAGTGATTAGAGCACATGAATACAAACATCTATATAAGAAATGTTTATAGTTTACCAAATTGATAATTATTGCCTAGGATGCAAAAAACTATCACAGAATTTTTCAAAGGCCCAGTGCCAAATGGAGGGACTGAATTTAGAATATTTTAAAGTATGCTAGATATTAGTAATAATTAGCCAACTCTAGATGATGATTTTATAATTATCCATTTGAATAATAGTCATAATGATTTTGGATACCTTTTGGGAAATATAGGATGTCAAACATTGCTAGTAGGATTTTTACATTAACTTAATTTCATACCCATATAATTCCTCTTATAAATTTCTACCTAAAGAAAAGCTTTTACACTTGAATAATATAAGACATTTATGAAAGTTTTCATATTTAAATGACAGCTATTTCTGGCCCTCTCTACAGTCTTGTACCTTGAGCTAATTAATGAACCTCAAGCCATTAAAATGTGTCTGAAGCATGCATTAGTTTACTTTTTCTCCTCTAACAAATATCACAGGTTTGTTGACTTAATGAAGCACACCTTACATGTTATCATTCTGGAAGTCTAAAGTCTGGGATGCGTATCATTGTGCCGTAGGCAGGGCTATGTTCCTTCTTAAGGGCTATGGATCAGAATCATTTCTTTCTTTTTTCATTAACTGTCTCCTTACATCTTCAGTAGCCAATAAGTCTTACAGTGCCATGTTTCTGTCTCTTCTTTTTCTTTCCAATTTAAGGATCCTTGTGTTTACACTCAATTCACTAGGATAGTCGGATGTTTAGCAACCTTCCTCCTTGCCCTATACATGATTTATTCATGAATACTGGATGTTGGAACTCTCTGGAAGAGGAGGGCACATTCACCCTAGAATTAATCTTTTGAGAGCAAAAGCAAGTAAGTACTGAATTAACATTGAAACAAGAAACAATGAGCAAGAACCACCAGATAGTTAAACATTCCTACAATAGAAAATATTAGAATGATCAGACACTAATAATTTAAATTTTAATTCTAATTTAAAAAATACTTCATACTTGAAGGGATAATAGATAAAAAATGATAGTTTTATATGTCTGCAATGAATGAGGAGCTGCTATAAGGCAAATATTTGCATAAATGAAATTAACTTGCCAGAGAGAAAGAACTTCCTTATACCATGCGTAAGTAACTGGAAGTGAATTTATCTTTTGATGCTGGCAGCTATTAAACTAACCATATATTTACAGAAAATTCAATACATTGTAAAACAAGGAAGTCGAGAACAGGGAAGACACATACAAGGGGGATGAATAGGAACAAAGTGTAATGGCATATATGTATGAAAATGCCAAAATGAAACCCATTACATCATATACTAACTTTAAAACATTAGACAGCAGACAAGGTAGACCTACAAAGAGCTCAATGGGTCCGACTGTCTAGATAGAGGCCAACATTTGGGGTTTTTTAAGTGGGTGGAATTGATGAGGGCATAGTGTCAGAAAGGAAGGAGCTACACAGAACTCAAGAAATCAGCATGAGGTACTCATGGTTCTGGCTAAAAGTCAGTACACATGTGTGTATGGTGACACTCCACAGAACCTGAAAAATAATAACTTTTAAAAAATAATTTGGGGTTGCTATTAAGCAAACAGTTTCCAGAACTTGCACAGGCTGGGAATCAGTTAATTCCTACCACCCAAAGTGAGAGCAATTACTGACTATAAAGAAATACCCAGTGGAGAGCCAAAAGAGTTAAACTTAATACTTGGTGTAGTTTTAATTTGAAGCCTAGGTCATATATTTGAACAACATATATATATATATATATGACCATATATATCAACATATATATGAAGTGGTTCCCTGCTTGTGGTGCTATCTTGAATGTTGTAGAAACCTGAGGAAGTAAAGCCTCTCTAGAAAAAGTGGGCTATTGGGGTTGAGCCTTGAGATTTTATAGCCCTACTTCCTGTCCACTCCACCTGTTCTTCCAAGATACAGGGACTCCCATCCACACACTCCTGCCACCATGGCATCCCCTTCTTAATTGACTGTATCCCCTCAGACTGAAAGCCAAAATAAACCGCTTGTTTTTAAGTTGCTTCTTGTCAGGTATTTGGTCACAAAAACAAGAAAAGTAGTGTAGTAATTGAAAGGTTTCTCTTTTCTTCCTTCATTAAAAACCTCTATCAAAATTAAAAGATGCAATTTAAAGAGGGAAAGACTACATTACCTTGATTTTACCATTGCGCCGTATACGTATATATGGAGTTGTGACATTGCACAACACAATTCTGTACAATTACAATTAAAAAATAAATTGTCTTTAAACACTGGATGCTAACGTGACCTGTAAATAACATGGGAAAATGTAACTGATAATTAAGATAGGTGATATTCAGTAGAAGTAAAACCAGAAGAAATGACAAATAATATAGAATTACTAGAGAAGGATGTCAAAACTGCTGTTGAAATCTGTTTAGTATCCTCAAGAAGTAAAAGGACATGAACAAAGCAGTGGAGTAGAAAATATAAACTAGAAGAACATGGTTCAGCAGAAGCACTGGATCAGAAGAATACCAATCCCATTCCATATAGCATCACACACATCAACGTAGGCCATGGAATTCAATGTCAGTTGAAGCCTGTGACTTTAGGAGAAAACCTTTGGAACTTGGAAAAATTCTTAGAGCATAAAAATAACCAGTTTTAAAGGGGAAATATGGGCATCTTAATCAACATTAAAACTTTTGTTTTTTGGAAGACACCATTAGGGAAACAGAAAGGAATACTGTAGATTGGGAGGAAATACAGCATAAATAGGATACACCAGAACTAGTACAAATTCAGTTATACACCATTGTAGTAGAGCAAGTCATACAATTTGTTTCACAGTCATGTATACTATGTTTATACTATGATGTAGTTTTTTATGCCTTTAAAATGTACATTTAAAAATATTTCATTACTAAAATGCTAATGACCATCTGAAGAAATACCAGACTCATTCTATGAAGTCATTATTGTGATAAGGAAAAGAAAATAAACCTATAAACCAATTTTTTTTTTGATAGGCACAGGTGAACCCCATGCTGCAAATGGAGACTCCAGAATGTTGGAGATGTCAGAACCGTAGAGCATTTGCTGTGATGGTTTGAATGTAAAATGTCCCCCATCATGTCATGTGCTTGTGTTTATGCCTCATACTTCATCCCCAGCTGGTTTAGCCTTTGAGAAGTGGAACCTTGTTGGAGAAAGTGTATCATTCAAAGTAGGCCTTCAAATTTTATAATCTAGCCCCACCTCCCGCTGCCACTGTTACCTCACTCTTGCTGCTCCTTCCCAGCTGATGTGACAAAATAAAATTCTCCAGTTTGGCATTCTTTCCCCACCATGACAAAATTTCCCCTTGATACTATAAGCTGTTATACCTTTTTCTTTTCAGATGCTTCTGGTAAGTTGTTTTGTTAATCAGGGTAACTGCTATAGAAAATTGATACCAAGAAACAGTCTGATGCTTTGGTCTTTGGGGAGTGGTTTACAGGAGGAATATGGAAGGTTTTTCCAATTTTAGTCTAGAGAAGCAAAGCTTAATGGGCTATTCTGTTGACAGCACAAAAGACTATAATGTAAAGAGAAATGTAGACTATGAAGGTATGGCTCATGAAATTTCAGATGTGAAAGGGGACTTTATTGGGAACTGGGTTAGAAGCAGCTTGTCATTATCAGGTGGAGGCTGGCAGTGTTCGGCTTGGATCTTGAGAATTTGAGCAAAACTGAGTTTAAATGTAGTGGACTGCTATGTTTTGCTGAAGAAAGTATAGAGCAGGACGATATGAAAGATTAAAAAGGTTGGCACAGAAAGAAATGAAAGTCTCCCGCTGGAGACTGCAGCCACCTGAGCTGTAATTGTTACAAGATTACCACTATAGAGCATGGGGCAGCTGTTTTGTGTTGGGACTTTTGGAGAAGTACTGACTCTTTTAAAAGGAGAGGACCTGGAGGATGAATGGAAGAGGAGTTTACTGCCTCTCACAGTTGGACTTCATTCTCTCCTGGATTAACAAATTTGGCAGCCAAT
Source organism: Zapus hudsonius (assembly GCA_004024765.1). Lineage (NCBI taxonomy): Eukaryota > Metazoa > Chordata > Mammalia > Rodentia > Dipodidae > Zapus > Zapus hudsonius. Next base: position 91,044 of record PVHP010001246.1, on the reverse strand, counting down.
TTAGTACTGGTTTTGGAAGAATGAGGTCTTTGGAGCTCAGAAGATACTATCACAGGTGCTCAACATGACACTTCAGCAGTTGATGTTTGCCCTGCTGGTATTCAATCTAGCATTGGTCTGTGTTTTTTTCTCCCTATGTCCTTATTCTTTTATGAAATGGGAATTTTTCCATTGTGCTATATTAAGTGTTTGGAAGTATGTAATTTATGCTTTTTCAAGGCTCGTAGTTAAGAGATTGCTAGATAAGATTTTGGACTTTTGAAGTGTTGGGACTAGTAAGGGCTATGGAATCTTTTTTTCCTTTGGTTTTTCAAGGTAAGATCTCACTCTTGCCCAGGCTGACCTGGAATTTATTCACTATCGAGGTCTCAAGCTGACCTCAAACTCATGGTGATTCTCCTAAGTGCTAGGAATAAAGGAGTATGCCATCATGCCCAGATATTGGGATCTTTTAATGTTGGACTGAATACATTATGAGATAACCAAAAATCTGTGGAAGCTGGGGTCAGAATGTGGTAATATGAATGTAAAAATATTCCATATAGCCTTATGTTTTTGTAATTAAGCCTCATACTTAATTCCCAGATGTTGGAACCACTGCAGGAGGTATGTTACTGGAGATAGACCTTGGAATTTGGTAATATAGCTCTCTTTGAACCTGCTCAGACCAACTCATTCTTGCTGCTTCCTACCAAATGATGTGAAAATACGTGAAATCCTGAGGTCTGTTCCTGCCTTGCTTTCCTTGCCATGATAAAACTTTCGTTCAATTTGAAATAATCCCATTCCTTTTATATGCTACTTCTAATTGTGTTTTGTCACAGAAGCAAGAAGGTCTGCATGCTTAGAGCAAAGCTGGCCCAAGAGAGAGTTTGAGTTGAGTGCTAAGGCAGCAGTGCTAAAGGGATTGGGCTGCCCAAGCCCTTTATAGCCCAGATGATTTTCTTATGATCTCCAGATCATTTCTATATTCCTATTTCTTCTTTTTGGATTTTGAATAGTTTTTCTGTCCCATTCTATGTTGGAAGCACATAGCTTTATCTTTTAGACATTGCAGGAGCTCACAGTTGAAGGTTGCCTGATATTATGGTTTTATTAACTCCATAGGACCTAGAATCATCTTGGAAATGAGCCTGTGCCAGACTCTATAGAATAGGTTAATTTCTGGGCATGCCTGTGAGGGATTATTTGAATTAAGTTAATTGAAGTATGAAGACCCACCTTAACTGTGTGTGTCAAGGGCTCTGTACTGTTTAAAAAGGAAAGAGCTGGCTTAATACCAGCATTCATCACTCTGCTTCCTCTGTGGACTGAATGTGCTTCCATACCTTCCCTGCATGGTGAATTATAACTCTTCATGTTACTTGTTGTCAGGTGTCTTTACTCCAGCACTGAGAAGTAACTAGTATACCTGAGTCTCAGAAGAGACTTTGTTTATACTTTTGACTGATAAAGACTATGGAGACTTCTAGAGACATGCTGGATTTATTTTACATTATGGGGACAAATGGCAGAAGGGTATGTATGGCTTAAAGGTGTGTGTTTGAGTATCAAATTGGCACAGGTATGCTTGTCATGGATAATCTGTGAAACAATTTATAGTCACCATGGAAACAAATCTCTAGGAGAGTCTTTTGACGATTTTCCACATTAGGTTAATTGAGGTGAAATTCTGGGATGAATAAAAAGGTCAAAGTGAGCTAAGCAGTAGCATTCATTGCGCTGCTTTCTGACTGCAGCTGCTTCATCCTCCAGTCACTATGCCTTATGGATGATAACCTGGTACTGTAACTGAGTAAACCCTTAGGTTTCTTTCATCAGGTATTTGTCTCAGCCAAGACAACAGTAACTAATATGCCAATCAAGTGCTACCAGCAGAAAGACTTGTCACGTAGTTGGAATTTTAGGGTGCTGTACATTCTATGGGACTGTCTTAGTTGGTAATGACTTTCAAGACTCTGGCAAGCATCTAGATCTGAAGCCATTTCCCTTCTGATTGGATGAGGAATGTGCAGGTTGTATCTTGTATGCAACTGAAGGAGTGAGTACTGTAGTGAGAGCTGGCCATTGTCCTTCACAGCAATCCTTTCTCACATTCAGATAAATAAAACTAGATCTCTGTCTCAACCCAGTTCATAAGACAGCTCAAAATGGATCAGAAACTTGAAACTACTAGAGGCAAACATAAGAAATCACTTCAAACTATAGCAGGCAGCTTTGTTTTCTGAATAGGACTGCTGTCACTCAGGAAATGGAAATAAGCTTGCATAAAATTTAAAAGCTTCTAAAAGCAAAGGGAACAATTACCAGAATGAAAATATAGCCTACAGAATGCAAGAAAGTTGTTATTCTTCTGATAGGAAATTAATATCCAGAATGTATAAAGACCCCCCCCCAAACAAATGCCACAAAGTACAAATGGTAGAATCTGCAAATTAGCAGATGAAGTATACATTTGATAGACTTAAGAATGACCATTAAATGCATGAAGACATGTTTTGACATTATCTGTTGTGGTCAGCTTTCTAGTTGCTGCACAGAAAGAACCCAAACAAAAGCAGCTTGTGGAGGAATGGGTTATTTGGCTTATGGACTCAAGGGGAGACTCCATCCTGGCAGGGAAAACGATGGCATGAGCAGAGAGGTGGACATCACCTCTGCTACAGCACTGGAAACAGCAGCAGGAAGGCATGCCAAATGCTGGCAAGGGGGAGCTGGCTTATAACCCCCATAAGCCCACCCCAACAACACAGCTCTGGTGAGGTTCTAATTCCCGAATTGCCATCAACTGAGGATTGATCTATCAGAACACATTTATTTGTTTGTGGGGGACATTTGGATCAAACCATGGCAATATCTATCAAAGAAATTTAAATCAAAACTACATTATGGTATTGCCTTACCCCAGTCCAAAAGACTATCATCAATTAAAAACAAAAGGAAATCTTGGCAAGTGTACTGGGCAAAAGAAACTCGTATATATAGTGGAAAGTAGTATGAAGGTCTGTCAAAAATCGAAAAATAGAACTACCACATGCTCCACCTCTGTCACTCCATGATCTCTATCTTATGGAATCAGTCAGTGTGCAATAGACATACCTGAATACTTATATCTATTGTGGCATCATTCACAATAGCTCATGTATAAAGAAAGTGATACATACACAGTAGAGTATTATTCAGCCATAAAGAAGGCATGTTTACACTAAAATAGATGGCACAAGGTATCACCATGGTAACCAAAATGAGCCATACTAAAACACATTTGTTTTTTCCTTTATGCAGTAATCTAAAGTTAACAAAAATGGGGGCTACAATGAAAGGGGAAGAGGAACATAAGGGACATGAGAGGGGTGAAAATACCAACATATGAAAAGCTCAAGGAAACTATATAATTGATATATGCTAATAAAAGGGAAAACTATGTATTATAAAAAGGTACAAGCTGGATGTGTTAAAGGATATGTGAAACAAATATAAATACTAAGATCTCAAATATATATATAAAACTTGTAATGTCAATACTTTTCTTTACTGGAGTAAATATTGTAATTAAAAATCACAGATTTTGAGACTCAGCCAAAACAGGATTGAAATATGTGCAGTAATCTTCATGCTGATGAAAAGTTTTCAGTGAATTTGAAAATTTGCAAGAATGGAGGAAAATAAAGTGATAGAACATTGAGACAGTAGATACAAGCTTTAAAACCAAACATTGATGGCAGTTAAATTATTAAATTCTTATTAAAAATTCCCAGAAGTGCCATGTTTGATAATACAGATAAGTGGAAAAGAAGTCAATGATAAAAAAAACTTGTTACAGGAAATGTAATAAAAATACTTTATATCTGGGCTGGAGAGATGGCTCAGCGGTTAAGGCACTTGCCTCCAGTGCCTAAGGCCCCCGGTTCAATTCCCCAGGACCCACATAAGCCAGACCCACAAGGTTCTCTCTCTCTCTCTCTCTCTCTCTCTCTCTCTCTCTCTCTCTCTCTCTCTCTCTCTCTCTCTCTCTCTTTCTCTCTCTGCTTGAAAAGTGAATAAATAAAATATTTTTAAAAATACTTTATATCTTATAATATCAGTACATAGGGTCAAAATTGCTAGAAATAGGATCATCTCATCATTATGGAAGGTTCTGTTCACCTGAAAGGTAATTTATTAACCAAAAGAAAACTAAAGTCTTAAAAAAAAAAAGGAGATCCACTATTTATTTTTTTATCTTAAATATATATTTATTGTCCATACTGTATTACATTATTCAGTGGGCAAACAATGAGCTGTTATCCCCAATTCCCCAATGCCCCCCCTCCCCATCCCCAATCAGCTGGATATCCTCCTCTGTATACCATCTGGATCAGTCCTTGTGGCAGGGGGCCCTGCCAGCCTAGTACTCCGTCCGGACCTCCTGGCTCGTGTGTTGTTGCTGAAGGGTGCCATGCCTCTGGATAGTCTCCCCCACCAAGGCTCTTACAATCTTTCCGCCCCCCTCTTCTGCATAGTTCCCTGAGTCGTGGTGGATGAGTATTAAGGCTGCTTTAAGATTGTGAGTTTAGGGGTCTTTGTGTCTAAGACGTTGGTTTCTGAGATCCACTATTTAATGGAAGATTTTGCAAGCTTCTCTGAACAGTTGTTACAATACCACAACATTGAAATTAGTAAGGAATACATTACTTTGAGAGACTAATAAGAGGAGAGTTTGACCTGAATGCATTTGAGTCTTAACCTAGTATGGAAGTCTTTTCTGTAGCCACCTTGAGAATTTTCTTTGGGCGTAGTTTATTCACTTTTCTACCGAACACTACTCATGGGAACTAGGTCAATTTACATGAATCATGATAATTGAGTGTCAAATCTAAGACTTCATTATTTGTAAGACATATCTTTAGGTCATGTTCAATTAAATGAATCAGTTTTGCCACTTTGTCATTATAATATGCTGTTTATCTAGTTCCATAGAAGTATTTCTAACGCTTTACAAGTTAAGAAAACCACTTGAGAAAATGTATGTTATTTTTCAGTAGTGGGATCCATCATTTGCTAATTTTAAAAAACATGTTTTGATTGGTTCTTCTTGGTTTTCTAATTATTTTGCCATTCTGATCTCTCCCCACCTCTTTGGAGCCCTTGTATGTACTTCATGAAATCCCTAGAAATTGAATATGAAATAGACTTAAATAGGAAATTATGAAATCTTAAAGTAGTATATCTGAAAGTAGAATACTTGTTAGGAAATACAGTGAACTAGGATTTGTAACTTAACAATCTTCAGTAGCATTGTCAAAATGAAGACAGTCCATAGCAATGAACAAATTGCTTTGTTTTAAAATTTACTAGTGACTTAATTCTTATGGACCATACGTTCCCCCTTTTACTGTCTTTGAGGCTAAAAATGTTACTTTTTAAATTAACATTTCTTTGAAAAATATAAGCAGTATGTTAATACATGTTTTCTACTGGATTTGTTCTTCTCTGTAAGATGACTATAAGAAATCTGTCCATAATCCAGTCAGCGGTCACTCACTGGCAGGGACACATTGTAAGAAATGTATTTTGGTTTTGTGTGGACATCCATAGCTGTAGCCACTTCTCTCTAAGTGGTATAGACTTGTACATCTAAGCATATTGAAACCATAGGAAAAAACAGAGTGGAAACACTTTATACTAGTAGTTGTTTTAGTTGTATCACAATGCCTTGGGACCACCATCTTTTCTGCAATTCACTGACCCCAAAATTGGGTGCTGGTTAATTGGATTTTCACCCAGGGGTAATTTTGAATGACATAGTGTTTGTTTCATTAATTAATATTTGTGTTTAAGTGTAATTTCTGATATTTATTGTATTACTTTTAATTGTGTACTAACTAGTTCAGTTTATTTAAACTAGGTGAAAACAAAACTTTGCTGCTTGACATAATGTGTGAATTTTAATCATTCAAAAAATGGAGTTTTTCCAGTATTTAATACACTTTTCTCTCTTTGAAAACACAGGTTTTGAGAGTATTTTAGAAGGGCTTTATGGACCTCGGCTACGAAGAGACCTCAGTTTATTTGAAGGTAATTTTTAAATTTAAATTTTAAAATTTTAACCTCCTGTACTATTTAACAAATGAAAAATGGTTGTTTTAGTCTAACTATTAAGTATGAAGTTATGGTCCCTTTAATAGGAAAATATTTTCATTGAATAAAATAATCCAGATGTTATTTATTTATTGCATATCTTATTACATGATATGTATTATAATTTAAGTACTGATGTACTAAATCCAAATAGAAAGTGAAGTTTGTCTGTAGTTTAGTAATATGATTTTATTTCTATTACAGCTATTTTATAAATTACATATCCAAACTTAAATTGGATTTAAATGAATAAATTATAGATAGAAAGTTAAATCAATTTTTAAGTAATTTAGTTGAGTTAATTATTCTATTAATACATATCTCTAAAAAGTTTTATCCCGTAATTTTCAATTTTTATTTTTATTTGTTTTAAATTTAAAAAGAATTCACAGAAGTATACTTTGAACACAGTCCTTCATACTTCTCTAACTTCCCTTTTCCCACACCCTCATCCTATTAGTCCTTTCTGTTCTCCTAGGCAGTTTCCCTTCTAGTTTAATGTCCTATATACATAGATGAGAGAAGCCATGGTATTTGCTGTTCTGAGGCTGGCTTATTTTTAATGTGATTATCTCCAGTTACATCCATTTTCCTGTAAATAGTAAAACTTTGTTCTCTATTAACTGAAAAAATCCATTATGTATATCTTTCACATTTTCCTTACCTATTCCTCTTGTTGGACACTTAGCCTGATTCCATAACTTAGCTATTATGAATAATGTTGCAATAAACATTGATATGCAGTGTGTTGACCTGGAGGACTTTGCATAAATACTCAGTGTTATAGCTGGGCCATAAGGTAGGTATGCTTCTAGATTTTTGAGGAACCTCCTTACTGATTTTCATAGAAGTTGGGCTAGTTTATAGTCCCACAAGTAGTATATATAAGGGTTCCCTTAAACCCAAATTCTCAGCAGCATTTCTTGTTTGTTTTCTTAATGATTGCCATTCTGTTGGTGTAAGCTAGAATCTCAGTGAAGTTTCAGATTGTATTTCTCTGATAGATAGGTTGAGCCTGTTTTCATCTGTATACTGCTTTGAGTTTTTAGGTTTTTTTTTAGTTATTTGCATATTATAAATATTAATCTTTATAGCTAACAAAGATTTTCTCTTATAGGTTGTCTCTTCACTTGATCATTTCCTTATTGTTCAGAAGTTTTTTTAATTTCAGGATGTCCCATTTGTCAATTGTCGGTCTTATTTCCTGAATAACTAAATTACGAGTCATAAAATTCTTATCTGTGCCTATATCTTGATGTGCTTTCTCTACTTTTTAAAATAATCTTTTGTGATTGGGGGGGGAGTGTTTGCATATCCATATGCTCATGTAGTCCCCTGCACTCTTATGAAGTGCAAGCCTGACATTGCCAAAGTAGACCATCAGTTTCCTGCTGCATTGCTCTTCTGCCTATTCTTATTTGATCTGAAGTCTCTTCCAGATCCAGGAGCTTGCTATATATTTTGCTAGCTCTATAGGTTCTCTGTTCTCTGCTTCCTGACAGGACTGGGCTTGCAGACCCATGTGGCCTCAAATATTCGTGTGCTTTCTTGAGATCAAACTCTATTGGTCTCTCAGGCCTTTTCAGGCCCTCATGGCTTTCACAGGAAGTTCTCTTAACTGCTGAGCCAATTCCAACCCTTCACTGCTATTTTCTCTAATAATGTCAGTTTCAGTTATCATGTTAAGGTCTTTGATCCATTTGGAGTTGATTTTTTTGCAGTGTCAGAAAGACTTAGTTTTATTCTATTGGATATCAAAATTTCCAAGCCCCATTTGTTAAAGACTTCTCCAATGTGTATTTTTCACATCTTTGTCAAAAATCTGTTGCAGTTTATGTATCCTCTATTCCATTGATCTATATGTGTATTTTTGTACCAGTACTATGGTTTGTTGTTGTTGTTTGTGTATGTGTGTGACTATGTTGTTAACTGTGGCTTTGTAGTATAATATAAAATCAGGTGTTTAGTCTTTCTCAGGTAATTTTGGTTTCCCAGGGTCTTTTGTGCTTCCATATGAGTTTTAAGATATTTTTTACTATTTCTGTGAAAAATGGCATTTGAATTTGTATTGGGATTGTATTGAACCTATAGATTGCTTTTGGTAAATTAGCTATTTTTCACAATATCTATGGTTGTTCCACCTAATGTCTTTAATTTCCTCAGAGATCTTCCACTTTCTTGGTTAGGCTTATTTCAAGGTGGTTTATCAATCAATTTGTGAATGGGATTGGTTCTTTGAATTCTTTCTCACCCAGCATGTTTGTTAAGGTTATTGCTGCTTGTATGTTAGTTTTGTATCTAGCCACTTTGTTCTTTATCCGATCTAAAAATTTCTGGTGTGGAGTCTTTAAGGTCTATTATGTATACAAAGAATCTTATTATCTGTTAAAAAAAAAAAAAGAGAGAGTCCAGCTTCTTCCTTTCCTATTTGTATCCTCTATATTTCCTTCTCATCTTATTGCTCTGTTGAAGACTTTAAGTACTATACTAGAGAAGGTGGATACCCTTATTTTGTTCCTAACTTTAGTGGCAATGCATTGAAGTTTTCCCATTTAATATAATGTTCTCTATAGGTTTGTTGTATATAGCCTTTATTATGTTTAGATATGTTTCCTTGATCTCTTGTGTCTCCAGGTCTTCTATGGTGAAGGAACGTGGCATCTTTTGAGATGATCATATGATTTCTGATCTTGAGTCCATTTACTTGATGTATTATATTTATTTTAAAATATTTTTATCTTCAAGCAGAGAGATACAGAGAGGGAGAGAAAGAGAGTGAGCGAGTGAGCAAGCATGGGCCTCTAGCCACTGCAAAGGAACTCCAGATATATGTGCTACTTAGTGTATCTGGCATATGTGGGTACTGGGGAATTGAATCCTGGTCGTTAAGCTTGGGAGGCAACTTCCTTAAACACTGAGCCATCTCTCCAGCTCTTCTATTTATTAATTTATGTTTATTGAACCACATCACTGCATCTCTGAAAAGAAGCCAACCTGATCATCTCTATGAAATAATTATCTTTTCAATGTGTTCTTGAATTCAGTTTGTAAGTATTTTTATTGAGAACATTTGCATCTATGTTCATTAGAGGGATTGGTCAGTAATATTCTTTTTTGTTGTCTGTTTAGTATTGGAATATCCAGCAATACTGACCAAGAAATAGCTTGGTAGCATTCATTTTCTATTTTATGGAATATTTTGAGAAGTTTTGGTATTCTTGGAAGTCTGATAGAATTCAGTGAATCTGTTTGGTCCTGGACATTTTGTAACTTGTAGATTTTCTTTTTTATTATTTATGTTCTTTATTAAGTAAACACTTTGTATGAACAAGTCATGTGTTGGTACCACCATTTCTCTCCTCCCTGCCCCATTCCACTTAGGGACCTCCTCAGTGGGATTGCTGATGTGAACCATGGGGTTTTGAGGGCTGTGAGTTTTGGGACTATCAGTCATTAGGTGGGGGGCAATGCCTCTAGCTATTCACCCCCACCATGACTTTTAAAATCTTTTTGCCCCTTCTCATCTTGGATTAACTGTGGTAGTGCATGTACTTATGGAAATCCATTTCTTTTAAGTTTTCCATTAAGTGAAATTATGTCCTTGTTGTTTCATAAATTTCTTTGGTATTGGTTGCATGACTACCTTTTACTCTCTAATGTTTTCACTTTGGGTTTTCTTTTTCTGTTATTTTGGCAGAGTTTATCAATCCTTTTTTTTAAATTAATTTAATTGTTTTTGTTTTTCAAGGTAGTCTTGCACACTAGTCCAGGCTGACCTGGAATTCACTATGTAGTCTCAGGCTGGCTTCAGGCTCACAGCAATTCTCCCATCTCAGCCTACCCAATGCACCACCACACCTAGATGATTTTATTTTTATTAACTGTAAACTTTCTGAAGATATTGCATATTGGTCATATTCCTATTAGCTTATACTCTTAATGTTCTCATCCTTCCCTAAATCCATTCCACTGAGGGCCTCTTTAGTGGGGTTATCAATATTCACCATTTACTTTTTATTTGTAGAATTAATTCTTCATAATTTTTTGCATCATTTCATTAATTTCTACCTTGATTTTTCCTTATTTCTTCCCATCTATGACTTTTAATGTGTTTATTTTGCAATCTGTTTTTTGTTTGTTTGTTTTTAGTGTAGGTACTTGTAGAAGTTCCATATTTAGATTTCTTACTTGTATGCCATAGGTTTTGCTGTACTGTGTTTTCATTTTCATTTGATTTTAGAAATCTTTTCATTTTTTTCTTGATTTCTTGGATGACCAGTTCATCATCTAATAGTGTGTTTAATCTCTGAGTTTTATGTATGTTGGTCTTACTGTTGATTTCTAGTTTTAATTTATTTACTTGTGGTTAGATACTTTATGATCTTTTCTGACCTATTTTAGAGAAAATTCTTTGGGCTGCTGAGAAAAATATGTATTCTGCTGTGTTTAGAAGGAATGTTAGATAAACGTTATATACGTTAGATCAGTAATGTCATTCTAGAGGTTCCTCTGTTTATTTTTTTGATCAGAAGACCTGTCTATTGGTTAGAGTATGGCATTGAAGTCAATAGCCATTATTGTGTTGGCCTTAATCTGTGACTTTATGTCTAGTAGTACTTTATGAAATCAGATGCACTCATGTTTGCTGCATATATGCTGAAAATTGTGATGTCCTTTTGATGTATTGGTCTCTTAATCTTTATGAAGTGATTAAAATCTCTTGTCAGAGGAATAGCAATACCTGCTTGTTTACTAGGTCAATTTTCTTGAAATACCTTTTCCCATCTTTTCACCCTAATATAGTATCTGTCTTTCATGGTGAAGTGCATATCTCTGAAGTAACTAATGGATCCTATTTTTTTTTTAATCCAGTAGGCTAGTCTGTCTTTTTATTGGAGAATTGAGACCACTAATATTCAGAATTTTATTGAATTTTATTGTTGATGATTTTGTAGTGTTTGATGTTATTTGCTTAGCTACTTATTCTAGCAGGGTTTATGCTTGTCTTTCTCTTTAGTCAGGAGGATTCCTTCACGTATCTTCTGTAGAGCTAACTTGGTGACCATAAATTTCTTTCGCCTGTTTTTATCATGGAATTCTTTTCTTTCAATTCCAACAGATTTTTTTTTTTCTGGGCCATAGTAGTTTGGGTTTGAATTTTTCTTTCAGCATTCCAAGCCTGTCTGGCTTTCAAAGTTTCCATTGAGAAGCCTGATAATATTCTGATAGGCCTGCTTTTATATGTGATTTTATGTGTCTTTTAGCTTTTAATATGCTTTCTGTATTCTGTATATACAATATTTATGATATGATAAGGTGAGGATGTTTTCTGATCTTTTTGATTTTATGGTACAAATTCCTGCTGTACCTAGATGTGAATCTCTTTCCTTATTTTTGGAGATTTTTCTGCTATGGTTTTAATGAATATACTTTTCCCTTTGCTATGAAATTTTTCTTCTATGCCATTCTATGTAAGTTTGTTCTCTTCATAGTCTACATAGGTCTTGAATATTATTTGTACTTTGTTATTAATTTACCTTTGTCAGTGAATGTTCCAGTTCCTCGCTTGACCTTGTCTTCTGGGCCTGATATTCTGTCCTCTACAGTCATTCTGTTGCTGAGTCTTTCCATGGAGCTTTTTATTTGACTTACTCATAATTTTATTTCTAGTATTTTAGTTTGGTCTATCCTAAGTATTTCTATCTCTTTTTTGATGTTCTTATTTCATTTAACTGTTTTCCCTGGGAATTTATGCTATTTTCTTTTGATTTTTTTTAAATAATTGCAATCATTCTTCTGAACTCTTTGGGGTTTTGGCTCATTCACTCGTATTGGAGGTCATTACCGTGGTATTAGTAATTTTGGAGGAGTCATGTTATCATAATGTGTTTCATGTTTCTTGTGCATTTGCAATGGGAATTGCAATCTGGTATTTGGTTGATTTTTTTTTTTAATCAGTCTATTCAATGGAAATATTTGTTATGCTCAAGAGGGACTAACTAGGTTATAGTAAAGGTGAGGTGTAATTTTCTTCTGTTAGGCTGCTGTTTGGGGCACAGGCTCAAACCCCAGTGTCCCCCTGAGAGTAGAGTTTCTGCAACAATCACTATCAAATTGGAGGCCTACTATTAAAATACATTAATAGTCAAATTAAAAATGTATTATTCCTTTAGTGTCATTCATTTATGTGTGCCACATTAGTTACCTGGGTGTGAGTGAGGTGAAAAACAGAGTACGGGCAGTGATTAGTATTACAGAGAAGGGAGACATGAGTAAGTGGAGGAGTAATATGAATATATGGTGGGAGGTGGAGCATGCAAAGAAAAGGGTTAAGAAATGTGATCAGATAACCTAAAACAGTCCCAGTTTTCAGGCAGATGAGATACAAATTTCTACAAAATAGACTAGCTTGTGTTCTTTAGGAAAGTTGGTGGAAAGAAAAATTGAAAAGGAGCAATTGAGAATATTTTTTTAACATTCCAGAAAAAAAGAAGAAAGCAGAGCAAGACAGAACTGGCCTGTTAAAGTGATATTGGGTATTGAATGAATGATGAGTAAATCTGACAAGAAGAGTGTCAGGTGAATGGGAATATAGTGTCAGTAAATTTTGATCTCTGCCTATTTTAGTCTTGGCTTCCTCACAGCTCTTTGCAAGGTCTTTTCCCAGAGACTCATGCAGTTTCCATAGAACAGGTTGTGAGTGTTGGCTCTTCCCCATGCGGTCCTTCTAGATGACCCAGGTACATCTTGGAACTAGACTCTATGTTCCCCTGCAGACTCTGGCTCTGACCAGGTAGCCACCTGAATGCATATTGCATGGTTCCCATTCAAAATTTCTTCTTCATGGTCTAGAGTTATTCTTCTGTCCAGGTTCAGTGTAATCCTGTAATACTTGTCCTGAGTTTCCTGAGAGTCTGGTTCACAGAGGTTCTCACTCAGTAAAGCCACTACTTTTCAGGGATCATTTTAAAAAAACTTCCACTATAGTCTAGTACCTCATGCCAAGAAGAGGCGTATCTATACACCCTCTGCTACTGCCTGTGTGCACGCTGTCTTTTCCTCCCCTCTCTGCACTTTACTGTGTATCTGTTACTGAAAGACAGCCTAGATTTTCTGTGACTGTCTAATGCAGTGGATTCTGAGGTCCCCAAAATGAGCCAATCCCTCCAGGATTTACTGTGCACTTTCTTTGCAACTTTCCTTATTTGCCCTTATTATTAAAGCTAGACATATTTGGTGTCACCCACGACACCTGATTACTGTTATTTAACTTTGCCCAGTTTATTCCCTGGAGATTCTAGCTGACCTAGCCTCACATCAATGTCTGTCTTCAAGCCTGAGAATGCATGGATCTTGAGGGATCAGCTTAAAGAGTTGGCAAATGTGTGCCAAATTTTCTTATTTTAGTCTTATTTATTTATTTTGGTATATTGAAATACTTCTGAGTATTGGAAGGGAGAATGTGCAGCTCAGTGAATTTCTACATGGACTTTTATCTTGTTTTGTTAGAATATTTTCTAGTATCTGGAGAATTGCTCTAAAATATTTTTGAGTAAAAATTTTATTGAAAAGAACATTAGTTTGAAGTCACAAATTTATTCTCACTTCTAGTTAGTTTGGGGAGGTCATTTAAACCTGTAAGGTGTATTTATAACCTATAAATTTAGCTCTTTGCTAGTATAGGTTCTGAAAACATTAAGTCTTTATTGCTATTGGTTAAGGTATAGGTGTCTTTGTTAATAATGATGCTGGTGATGACTAATAATAGAAAAAGTGAATTTAAAGTGACCAGGAATAATTTCTTATTAGACATGATTTGTTTGGGTTTTTATTAATTTTTACATTTAAAAGATACTCCTTTGCTTCATGTCATTTTTAATGTTACTAGTTTGGTTTCAGACTTTCTTTAATATTGACAGATAGGCTTTCTCAGATGTGTCAAAAATTAAGACTATTTTGTCTATATAATTTTATAAATTTTTAACTGTTTTGTGCAAGTTTTTAAGTTAGTATACAAAATAGTCTGTTTCATTATTGTATTTCATGCATACACATCATTGTACTTTGTTCATATTCATGCATCCAACTGCTCTCCTCTTATATAAATTTTTAAAACTGAGTATCGCTTATTATTTTAGGACTAGTTTATATTCCCAAAGTGTCAAAACATGCAGGCTCACCATTATATTTTAATACAATTTATTTCAGAGAACAAAAGTTTGTTGTCAAATTAAAGGTAGGTATTTTTATATAATAACTTTTTTAAAGTGTTAATACACTTCAGGGCCCCTATATGTTACTAGCATAGTATTCCTAAAGGAGTTTATCAATCAGTGTCAAAAGCCTAAAAATATACTTGTTCAATAGTTTTAGGAATTTCATGAAAATACTGAGAGAAATATGCAGATATGCATACAAAGCTACTCATTATAATCTTTCAAAAGTTTGAATCATTTTTGTACTATACATTAAAATAGAGTAGTGTTAAATTTCTATCACTAATGAAATACATTCAGTTACTTAGAATTATATTGAAGAGCTTACTGGTAAAGTGGAGTGAATGTTAGATTGAAGAAAAGGAAATTTTATATGTGATATGCGCATTTATTTTTGTTAGAAAGGAGAGAAGTATATGTTTTTATTGAAAATGTGGTAGAAAGAAAAGATACAAATAGTTCATGATTATATTTGGTGTATGACTTACAGATTGTTTTGGTTTCCTTTTATGTATGTGTTTTACTCACTATGAAAATATATTACATAATTAAATATGAATCTTTTTTATTTCCAAAATAGCCCACCTTGTGTTTTTTCTAAAACAAACAAACAAACAAAAAAACAAATGAAAAACTCTGATGGGCTGGAGGGATGGCTCAGTGTTTTATGATCTTCCTTGCAAAGTGTAAAGTCCCAGGTTCAAGTCCAGTTGGAGCCAGATGCAGAGTGGTACATGATTTTGGAGTTTGGTTGCAGTGTCAGGAGGCCCTAGCATGCCCTTTCTCTTTCTGTCTCTGTCTCTTTTTCTCTGCTTGCAAATTTTTTTAATGAATTTTGGAAAGGCAAATCTATGGCTGAGTAAACTGAGAACATCATGTATTTTTCCATTGCTATTGATCTTACTATGTTTATAATAACATAATCATATGGATATCAGATAACTTTACCCAATCATATAAAATTAATTATAGAGTTGTAAAGGTTATTTAGTTTATTAATGGTTTCAAGTTTATACTCACTTAGGTTCACATTTACCTTTGTGTTTTCTCAGTCCTTGGGTTGGGTTTTGCAAATATACAAAGATAGCAGTTTTTTAAGCACCTGTTGATTATCCTAATTGTTTACCAATGGCTGTAATGTCTTTGAGACCTTTATACTTTAAAGTCAATATTGGTTGTATAATTTTATTCCTAGCAAGTAGTCAATACTCAAATGTTTTTCAAGAACTCTTGGAAGTCTTTAGGCTTCTGTACAGGTGTGCAGCTCCCATCTCCAGTGGCACATGACAGGTATTCTGGAACTCAGATGGTCATCTGAGAAATACTGCTGTCTTTTCAGCTTTATATTTTTGTAATATGATTTGTTATTTATTATAGCATCCTCTTTGAAAGCTTTTAGCATAAGTACTGGTTGAGACTTTGATCTGGGGTATAATTGCTCAGGTTCCACATTAGCTGTCTTATTGCTTGATTGAAAAGGCAGAGCACAAGGACATTTCCATGCACATGTTGAACTTGAATAGTATACTTCATTTGCAAGGTCCCTACCCTACAGATATTTTATTGATTTTTAAGGCATTTTATCTGAAGCTGGATGTGTAAGCACTAGACCCTTTCACTGTACTGGAATACATGCATATAATGTATTTTGATGATGCTTACTCCTCCATTTCCTTGTCATTCACACACTTCCACTGAATGCTTTCTTCCTTACTATTCCTCCTTCTACTTTGATGTGCTGTGTGTGTGTGTTGGTGGAAGGGTGTCTGTATATGGTCGACCCATTTAGGGATGTGCTTTCAATAGTGTAGAGTATTTCTTTAAGGATGAACATACCTATTTCAGTGTTTTATTGTGATAATGGATAGGGAGAGCTTTTTCTTAAATGTGTTAGTATATACCTTGAACTACATATTTTAATCTAAACATATTTATAACCATTGCTAAAATAATTAAAGTTTTAACCAGTTTCTAGTGAGTTTAGGAATGAATACAGGAGAAAAATCTGAAGAACCAAAAATTTATCTTAGGCAGAATGTTTTATTGCTCTTCGTTTCTTACCTGCTATCCTTCCTTGTTCATATTTGAAGTTGATAGTGAACTTCATTGCCTCGTGATAACCTAAGTTGCAACTTGTGACCTGTAACCTCTTTTTTATTTGCTTATCTAGTTAATATATAGGTATAGATAGCAGTATCCATTTTCTGAGAGAATTATTTGATATGTATAGTTCACTTTAGAAAATAGGTAGCACACAAATGTTAAAATATTCTAAGGAACGTAATGCCTGTATTTTATTTTTAGCTTCTTGTATTCATGCTGAAGATTAAACTCAGGGTCTCATAACATTAGCCAAGTGCTGTACCAGTAAGCTGTACCCTCAGCCCCATAAATTGTTTCATAAAGTAACACATGTTCATTTAGACAGCTAAAAAATTAAGTAGAAAGAAGTCACTCCTAATCTTGTTATTTTGAAGTATTCTGTTCACTTTTTTGTATAAATGTGAAATTTGTGTATAACAGAAGGATTTCTGTTAAAGTAGCATGTATAGTATGTGCATAGTACTTTCATGCGTTCTATGTCATTGTGTATGTAGTTACAGATCATAATTGTGACTGATCAATCAAGTCACCTTTTGTTAATAGATTTGGAAGAACTGAGGTGGGGCACTAGGGGACTCAAGGCTCACCTGTACAAGAGAAGCTACAATACTCAGGTGCACATATTTATTAGGCTCAAAGATTATACATGAAAGGAACAAGTTTACATTTGAAAGAGCAAAATGAAGCAGTTACCAAGAATAAGCGGAAACATTTTTCAAACATCGTCTACTATATGTATATGGGAAAGCTTTTGATCATTCCTCATGACTTGTATCTTTCCCTAGCACTGACCTTGGCCTCAGGCATCCGTTTACAAAATGGTCACTGTTGGCTTCCAGCTTTAAATTTAGCTAAACCTATCTCCTTTGAAGATTTTGCTTTGGTGCACATATAATGACTGTGAATACTGCTTGGGTGTACATATTATCACTGAGCCTCTGGCTCAGAGTCCTGTTTTGTTATTACCAAAGTTCATCCTCTGGACACCATGTCCCCAGTTGCCCTCACACATCATTTTTTTTTGTTTGTTTATTTATTTGCAAGCAGAGTGAGAGATAGAAGAGACAGAGAGAATGGGTATGCCAGGACCTCCAGTCACTGCAAACAAACTCCAGATGCATGTGCCACTTTGTACATCTGGCTTTATGCGGGTACTGGGGAATTGAACCTGGGTTGTTAGGCTTTGCAGTCAATGCCTTAACAGCTGAGCCATCTCTCCAGCATTGGATCATCATTCTTAATAGCTGTGAAGGATTTCATAGTGAGTGTATTTATAATTATTTATGTTTGTGTTTTTATATGTATGTGTATATGGGTACAAGTATGCCAAGCTACATGGGTGGAGGTCAGAGGACAACCTTGGGGTGTTGGCCCTCCCCTTTTACTTTGCTTCTTTTAATTGCTGGAAAGGCCAGTCTAGTTGGTCCATGAGCTTTGGGATTCTCCAGGCTCTGTTTCTCATTGCCTTAAGTGCATTGGGATTATAGATGTCTATGTCACTTTATATGGGTGCTGGGCACCAAACTCTGGTTAGGCGATTTGCAGTACAACTCCTTCCTGACCACATTCCACTGAGGGACCTCCTCAGTGGGATTGCTAGTATGCACCATAGATTTGAGGCCTGTGAGTTGTGTGGGGGAAGCAATGCCTCTGGGTACCCCTAGCCCCCCTCCACACACACAACATTGCTTTTGAAATCTTTCCACAACCTCTTCTGCAGAATTCCTTGAGCTGAGGTGAGTTTAATTCTGTTACAGTGTTGAGATCTTAGTAGCCTCTGGAATTCTGCTTTGGAACATTTGAGTGTCCTCAGTGTCTGTTTCCATCATCCTGGTGCAGGTTGGTGGGCTCACTATGGCAGCAGCACTGCTGCTTATCTCACCGCTCCCTCTGTGGTTTCCCCTGGGCCCTGGCTGCTGTGCTCTGGGTGGTTCATCTTATGCCAGGGGTCATAGGATTTTTAAAGCATTTAAACATTCATTCTTATTTTCTACCTTAGTTAAACCTTTCTTATATCAGCTTTAATCACATATGTAGACATGTAATCACGTTTACTTGAGGTGAAGACAATATATTTAATCATAGTGTTGATAATGCCAAGATTGGATAAACATGCCAAATGTCCAGCAAAAGGGTATTAGTTGAATAAATTATAATACATATTTTGTATGACTAGAGCTTATATATTAAAAATTATTAGGAAGTACAATTGAGTTTGGGAAGTGTTTATGATGTATGTCTTAAGCGGATATAATCCTAATTTAAAAATAAACGTATTTAGAGCAGCCTGAGGTTCACAGAATCACAGTGAGCAGGCAGTACAGTGTTCTTATGTATTCTCTCTTCTGCCCTTGCATGCTTTTATAGTACCATTGTGTTGAGCTAGAATTTACACATGATCAGTAATGAAAGCTCATCATTAAGTTCACTCTTGATTTTATGATGTTACCAAATGCACAATGTCATGTATTCACTATTACAGTACCATATACAACACTATCGCAGCCCTACAGAGCTGTACCCACTCATCACTCCTACTTTTCTACCAACTCAAGGAAGACACTGCATTTTTATTGTCTCTGATACTTGCTTTTTCCAAAATGTCAGATAGTTGGAATCAGAAGTACATAGCTTTTCGTATTTTTTTTTCTCTTAGCATTATGCACTTATGGGTCTTTGTGTCTTTTTGTGGCTTAGAGGTCCTTTTTATTTATTTAATTCTTGTCTTGTGTGAATGTACCATAATTTATTTACCCACTTACTTTAGGAACTACATTTTGGCTACTTAGGAATTTTGGCAATTATAAATAAAGATTCTATAAACTTATGCAAGGTTTTGGGTTGACAAAATATTTCAGTATTTTTCATTTGCATTAATACTTAGTAACATCATGACTAGATCATATAGAAAGACTATGTATAAGTATTTTCAACAGTGGCTGTCCTGATTAGAATCCCTCCCTTGGCAGTGTATCTTTTGTTGCTCCTTAACCTCACTGGTGCTTGAATTTTAGTCATTCAGATAGCTATGTAGTGCTGGATCATTATCCTCATTTGTACTTCCCTGGTGACATGTATTGAGCATCTTTTCTAGAAATATTGGCCATATGTATTTCTAGGATAAGGTACCTGTTCTGGTTTTGGTATTTGGGTCATGATAGAATCTTAGAATGAGTAAAGAAGTACTTTCTGTGTTTCTGTTTTCTGGAACAGATTGTAAAGAAACCATCTGGGCCTGTTCTTGTTGTTTTGAAAGGTTGTCAATAATTGATTTTAGCTTCTTAATAGATACAGGCCGTATTGACGTTATCTGTTTTCTTTGTGTGAAATTTGGTGGCTTATGCTTTTTTTTTTGTTTTGTTTTGTTTTTCCCGAGGTAGGGTCTCGCTTTAGCCCATGCTGACCAGGAATTCACTATGTAGTCTCAGGCTAGACTTGAACTCATGGCGATCCTCCTACCTCTGCCTTCCGAGTGCTAGGATTAAAGACATGAGCCACTATGCCCAGCAGGCTTATACTTTTTGAAGAATTAGTCCATTTCACAGAAATATCAAATGTTTGACCATAATGCTATTTGTTGTATCCCTTTATTTCAATCCACAAAGTCAGAAGTACATAGCCTTTCTTTCTTTTCTGATATTGGAAGTTTATGGGGATTTTTTTAATCTTTTATCTCAATTATACATTTATCAGTTTATTATCTTTTCAGATAACCAGCTGATCCTAATATCTAAATGATATGAATTGTGAAGATAGAGCAAATTATAATTATCTTTACAGATGGGATTCTAGATAGTCTTTTTTCTTTTGTATTTTTCAGTATAGTTAATAAGATTTTTTAGTTAAAAATTATTGTGACTATATATATATATATATATACACAATATTTGGTGTTTTGTACTGGTGATCATATCTAGTGCCTTTAACATGTGAGATGAGCACTGTGCCACTGAGCAAAGATGACCAGCTAAAATATTTTTTAATTGCATTGCCCACTGCTCAAAATCTTTCCCTAAAATCTCCATACTTGAACCATTGTCCAGTGATATTCATAAATTCATTGCTCAGTTAGCCCCCTTTTCACTCTTCATTTTAATATGTCTTTGGAAACTAAATTTTTATCTTGGGAAAAAGTTTACTAAAAAGAACAAAAGAAGAGAAAAGAACAATGAAACGTGTTTTGAACTTGGGTATGTTGCAAGTTTTTATTTAATTTTCCTATAGCCTTAATGTGTAGTTGTTTCTCTCTCTATTTTCCAAAGAGGATAATGGAACCCAGAAATACTTGTCTGAGGCCATATCTAATATGTAGAAAAGTCCCTAGTGCACTGCTAAAGTTCTCTGATTTCAGTCTCATAAGACTAATCAGATAAAATGATTAGAAGCAGACTTTAACCACCAGTATATATAGCCATGATGAAATGCTGACTCATGGCAGTCATTAATTACGAGTTTTTGTTTTGACATTACCTTTATTAAAAAGCTATTTCTTTTTTGGTATTTTTGAGATATCATCTCACTATATAATCCTGGTCTAAGCTTGTGACATTTGCCCATCCTCTGCCTCCCAAGAACTGGATATGTAGACATGTGCCACTATGCCCTGTTATTAATACAGCTATTTCTCTAAATTTAAATCCTTTCCAAGTTATACCTTCATGTATTAAAGTTCCACAACGGGGAGATAACTTGTTTTAGAGGTGAATATTCTATTCATTGTCATTTTTTGTGTGTGATATGAATATATATCAATATTGAATAACATGAAAGAGAAGAAATCAGATCTGCAATTGAGTTATCAAAATCTTGATTTCTATATATGTATTTAAAAGTCACTGGGCTGGATAGATGGCTCAGTGGTCAGGGCACCTGCCTGCAAAGCTTAACAAAGTTTAATTCCCCAGTACTCATGTAAAGCCAGATGCATAAAGTGGCACACGTGTCTGGCCGGAGGCCCTGCCATGCCCAATATTTCTTTTTTGTCAGGTGTAGTAGTGAACACCTTTAATCTCAGCCCTCCTGAGACAGATCACTGGGAGTTCAAGGCCACCCTGAGACTACATAGTGAATTTCAGGTCAGCCTTGGCTCTAATGAAAAAAGAAAAAAGTTGTGTCACAGCAATAATTAGACACAAAGTCGAAATTTACTGAAAGAAGAGGTATTAAATATTTGTAAATGCAGCTAAAATTTTTTAGTTGGGCAAAATTTAATGACTATGTATTTAGTTACCTAAGCATTTGTTTTACTTAGGGTTTTTTTTTCCCGAAGAACTATTAAAATAAGAAAGTTATTTGATTTTTAGCATCAGTCAATGCCTCTTTTTGTTACGTTTCAATTGGTGTTTGTCTGCAGTTTTTCTAAATCATCCCTTCCCTGGACTATAAATATCTCAGTGCCTCTTGATATGTAGCTATAACTAGTAAATTAAATATATTCATATTACATATTGTCTTTTGAGACAGGGTCTTGCAAAGGATGGCAATCATCCTGCCTCAGACCCATTGTTAAGATTAAAAGCATGCAACATGATGTCTAGCCTGCATATGTAATTAATTCCCATTGTATTTATTTGTTTAAAAAAAATCTCAGTGCTGCATTTCTCTCATGAAGCATTGATTAAAAAACAAAAAAACCCTTAGCACTAACATTTTCTGTTGTGCTTGGTGCGCATCCTGTCTGCTGGAGCAATGCTGCATATCATAGCACGTTCTCACATATCTGCAGTAGACTGGAAGTGATTTGATGACAGTGGCCCCACATGATGTCAGGTGCAGATGTGCCATCTAAGGTAAACTCCCATGCTGGACAGCAGGTCACCATAATTAGTGGAAGCCAAGTGTGGTTGCCCTGGCCTGTAATTCCAGCACTGGGGAGACAGAGGCAGGAATATCCTCCCAAATTCAAGGCCACTGTACTCTACTCAAGAGAATTCCAGGTCACCCAGAATAAGACCCTACCTCACTCTTTATCCCTACGAAGGTGGGGAGGGGAGCTGAGGAAATTTGTTAGGCCTTTTGTTTTAAAGTCTCAGTTCAGAATAACACACTACCTCTTACATTATTTAAAGTTTTGATTTTTGAAGTTGTCTATAGAAAAATCTTTTGCAAGCCAGGCATGGTGGTGCACACCTTTAATCCCAGCACCCTAGAGTTCAAAGCCATCCTGAGACTACACAGTGAATTCTAGATCATCCTGAGCAAGACCCTAATCTCAAACTCTACACCCCCCAAAATAGAAATAAAGAAAAATCTTTTGCAAACTACCCTTATCAAAGACATGTATGGTGGGGATGGAGATATGGCTCAGCAGTTAAGGCACTTGCCTGCAAAGCCTAATGACCTGGGTTTGATTCCCCAGTACCCATGTATGCACACCAAATGGCATATGCATCTGTGTGAAGTTCATTTATAGCACCTACAGGCGCTGGCACACCCATTTTTTCTTTCTATCTCTTTCTGTGTAAATAAAGACATGTATGGTGATACAAGATTCAAAAACATAATGACTGGTTATTCTACCTTGCTAATTACTACCCTTTGAATAGTTTTTTATATTTAATAACATTTTCATTTGATCTTTAAATGAGTCGAGTGATATAATCCTCATTTTACACATAAGGCAATTAAGACAGAATTTTGTGTCTTAGGGTTGTGGAAATGGCACAGCAGTTAAAGGCTCTGGCTTGTAAGGCTTGCCAGCCCAGGTTTGATTCCCCAATACTCACAGATTGCACAAAAGGCAGATGCACAAAGTAGTGTATCTATCTGGAGTTTGTTTGTATCAGGCCCTGACATGCCTATACACTAAATCAATTTAAGTTTAAAACTTTGTGGCTTAAAAAGGTCATAACTATTAACTGTGTTTCCATTCCAGGCACTCAGACTTAAGATATTTTTCTATTGTCCTATACTGTGTCTTGTGTTCTCATTTTTTGTCCTTTGCAAATTTTCGTAAATCTTTGTGAACTATGGTCAAAAATCTTTACACAAATTATAGGATCTTCTATTCTTTATAGTTGAATCAGTGCATAACCCTAACCAAATTTTTTTATTTAGTATTATTCCAATAACAATATGCTTTGTTTTCCATGTAACTTAGCAGAGAGACATCTATTCAGCTTCTTTGTGCATTTTGAGACTTCTGTGGCACACCAGTGCTTTTCATAGATAAGTTGAGCTATCTATCTCAAATGATACAGTTTTAGTTAAGGTTTTGCATGTAAATTCATTTTGGGAAAATTGAAAAGACATTCTGTTGTAAGCAGTAATTTGAAAATTAGTGTATCTCATAAATGTAGTTAGAATAACAGTGTCACCATACCTTTGTAACATAGCTTTAGCAGATAATTTTTGTGTGTGTTTTATATACTTTCAAATACATTATAGCTGTTGGATTGTAAGGAATAGTTTTCTGAGGGAAAAAAAGAAACAATATATTTTGTATTGAACAATATACCTTATTTGATTACCTTGTTTTACTCTCTTGAAATAAAGTGTTTAAAACTGTAATAAAATCTTTATTTTCATTTTGATACAAGAGTTGGACTTTTTTTTCTTGGTCCTTTATTACATTACTCTATTTTATGTTGGCTTGTGTTGTATACAAAATTTTTCCTTTCCTCCCTATATCTTCCTCTTTGTACAGATTTCATACATAGTGAAAAAATATTAATGAGTTTTTAAATTAATTTTTTAAAAGTTAGATCATACTTAACACTATTTTTGGGATATTGTTCATCTCTAACCAGCTCATTATTCTTGCCATTTTGTCTCATCACAAAGCAAAATTTTCTGTTTATGTCTCCTTAGATATCATCAGTTTAATCTTAAAGTCAGCCCCTCCCCTTACTATGAGTAGTGAGGATTTTTGTTTTAGTGTATTTAATTAATATTTTTCCCTCTTTTAAAGACTGTGAACCAGAAGAGCTGACTGACTGGTCTATGGATGAAAAGTGTTCATTTTGTAACCTACAGAGAGAAGCAGTCAGTGTAAGTTTTAGTGCCATAAAACTATTTTTAAATTAATTGCCCAACTGTAACACAGTTCTCTCTCTTTTTTTTAATTTAATTTGTTCTGGAAATTTGTGACTCTCGGTAAAGTTAAATACTTGATTTTGTTAAATGAATAATTTAAAAGTTTTAGGTTTGGAAGCCCAACATTTAGTTTAGTTTAATTTACAGGTGAAAAATCCTAGAAAAACTCATCAGTTTTCATGCTTATTTACTTTAGGTCAGCTTGGTTTTTAGATATCCAGGGGTGAACATGGAGGAATATTTTTGCCTGAGACCACTCTGCAATCTGATATTTTAGAAGTACATAGTAAGAATAATCCTGTTAGTATCTTACCTCTCTAGGTATTTTGGTATCAGCAGTACACTTGCTGTTCTGATGAAACATGTGCCTCCTGTATGTGAGACATTAACAGGCAGCCATCACCTTCTTCTGTGCTTCCTTTATAATTCTGTGAAGAGAGCTGAAGGGGTATTGAGAAGCTTTTTAACATATCTGTTTTGTTATTAAGACTTTGACAAGATTACTTTACTGCATGCCACATAGTGAACTTTTCAGCAGTACATTGCATATATGCATACAGATAGGTATTTTACCATAGTTTTGCTTAAGAAATAAGGTTATTTTGGTTCTCTTATTATTGCTACATTTTTTTTCCTGAATCCTTTCCCAGATTTTGTATTCTTTTGATAAATTTGGTGTTCTATGAAAGGTAGAACAAGTGAACATTAAGGGAATTAAACTTTTATAATTTCTAATCAAATTTTGTTATTTAAACAAAAAGTAATTTGGTGTGTTGTCTTCTTCTAATTTTAGGATTGTATACCATCTCTTGATTCTTCACAGTCGACGCCAACGGAGGAGCTATCATCTCAGGGCCAGTCCAACACTGATAAGATTGAATGCCAAGCAGAAAGCTACTTAAATGCACTCTTTCGAAAGAAAGGTAATACTGATTTGCTTTGTCATTTAATTTTGCAGTACAGATATAAACTGTTTTGATGATTTTTCATGGAAGAGGTTTTTATATGTCAATCCTACTTTATTCTTAACTACTTCTTTCTCATCTTTATAGACCAGTAGGGTTCTTTGGGATAGTCTTATACTGGACATTCCTTCTTTTTTACATCCTTTTCTCTCCTTCATAGGTCCTTTAAACATATTTCTATTTTTCTGTCTTTCCTTTTCATTTACAAGACTTCAAAAGTTTTTGGATGTTTGATAAGTTATAGATATGTTAAATCTTTCCTTACTAATGTATCATTTAAATCATTTACTAAGTGGCGTATGTGTGCTGGCATAAAATTTTAGTATTTATTTGTTAACTTGAATATGCATACTTGACATTAAAATGTCTCTTGTGGTTTTCTGTCTTAACTGTCTTGTTTTAACTTTTTCTTTATACTTTATTCATAACTATCAGACAGAAGTAGTTTTTATATTTTTACCTAGTTGGGGAAAAGGTAGTATGTAGAATATTTCACTTTTTTGTCCTTGGCCATACCTATGGTAGTGAGGTGTTCTTTTTTGTTGTCGTCCCCCCCCCCCATGTGGATGGATGTTTGTTATAAGTAAGTTATTTGGAGGAATTGGGTTGGGTTTATCCTTCTAGGGTTTGAGAAAACACTGCTATTTTCTTAGCTAGGTGCTGATTTTATTATACTCCTCTTTTGCATTAGGGTCTATCATGTGTTTTCTGCAACTTAATGTTTTATTGAACAGTGTTAAAAATAATACTTTTAAGAAGAGTCTTGCATTGTCAGTAAATGTTGAAATACATTTATGTATTTAAATGTAAGAATTCTCTAATTAGAAAAATGTTTAGTATAGTTTAAAGACCTAAAGTTAAGAACTGTATTTTTTAAAATGTTCAGTGACTAAAAGCCTTTCTCTTTGTTACTGAATCTTTTTGATACTCAACTTGCATTCTTTAAAAATATGTTTTTCAGAATTTTCACTGTAAGCTAGTGTTAATATTTTATATGCTTTAATAATTTTTACAAAATACTCATTTACAAAAGACTTCTGCCAGCATGCTTATCAAACTCAGTTATCACACTAAGCAAATTAGAGAAAATGAAAACACACACAATGTGTTATTTCATTTACCTTGGAATCCAGAAGCTAGTCTCCTCTTCCTTTGAGTCATATTAATAACTAAACTTTTGATAGTATGGAGTTAGCCTGTGCTCCATTGCCTTATTAAGAGTAATCAGTAAAAACTTGGTACTATTTCAGCTGATTCAAGCATCTGGGTCTCCAAGAGGTCTCCTACCAATGGTTGGGTGAGTGTTCTTAGATATTTAGTGACCTCTCCATGGGGGAATTTCTTGCTTATTTTTTTTTTTAAGATCCTTTGAAGATTGTTGAGTTTTTCAGTTCAAGATTCTTATTAGTACTTTTGCTTTGTTTAAGGTCTTATCTTTGCTAATTCCTTCATTTATAGTACATGGTTACTTTCTGAATTTTATTAAGCAGTAGAGATTTTGCCATTTGTCTATTAGGATTTTGTTGTGGTTCTTGTTTTTTGTTTGTTTTTGTTTTTTAAATTTTTCAGTAGAATCTTTTTAGAGATTGCCTATATGGTCTAACCAGCATGAGGCTAGAAGATAATATTTCAAATAATCTGACTTAACTCCATTAACTGGTTGGTTTGTGGTTGTTTTTTGTATTTTACTATTAATTCTACTTTGAGGTAAGAGGCAAGAAATTGAGAATATTTGAATCTTTAGAGCAGCAGATAAAATGTTGAAGCATTTTGTTAGGGAAGCCTTTGATTTTTTTGGATGTTCCCTAATTTGATGAATTTTTAGAAGTTCTGGATATTGGTCCAGAATTACTAGTACTGGTAATTTCTTCCTTTGTTTAGGAACAGATGCGTGTTGGTCATCTTGCCAAAGTTGACGGAGCCCTGAGTTTGTTCTTTGTGCTTCCTATCTGTAATGTTGGAGATTTGTCCTGATGATAAATATAAACCATTATTACTGAGAATAGTGGGATTGATGCTCCTAACATGATTGAGCACTACGCCTTTTCGTGCTTCCATTCCTCAGGGAGGTCGCTTCAGGTTTTCAAGCCAGAGAGTGTAATTCCAAAAGTAAGCACTTGTTGCTATGATGCTAACGGTTTGAGACAGTGAAACTCAGGTAGAATTTGCCCATCTTAGTTCTGTTAGGAATGTTGGGAAGCAGATCCAAGCATTTCAAGAAGAAAGTAATGAGATGAGCTCCTCAGTAAGTGGAAAATCTTCCTGTTCTCTGCTGTTTAGCAGCACCAAGTTAGAATAAGGCTGACTGGGCAAGAATTATGAGAGGCACTGTATTTTCTATAGGTTTCTAATTTTTCCATACAGAATTATTATATTTCTATTATTCTTTTTCTTTTTATAGTGATTAGTTCCCTTACATATTTAATGATAGATTATAGGAATGCCACTAGCATTATTTCCTCTTTGGAACAGAGAAAGCCTACTGCCTGAAGTTCAGGTTAGGCAATCCCTTGTATTTAGATACAATTACAAATATACTTGATCAAGGTTGAATACATAAAACTGGGGAGAAATGTTCTTGTGCACATGTGAACTTTTAATTGGTTTTTTATATTATTTACCTTAGAAGTGCTTCACAAAGAATTCCTTCTAGAGTGTAACCATAAAATAACTAGAGTACTGGAACAGAAGGAGATCACCGTGTTAGCAGAGATTTCATTTTACTTTACTTTGAAGTCCTCAACATCCAGAAATAGTTCCTGATATTACTTGGGTTCTCAGTCAGTATTTTCTCTTTATATTGAGACAGTCTTGCTGTGTTGCCAAAGCTGGCCTGGAACCCATGATTCTCCTCCCTCAGTCTCCCTGGCACTGGGATTGCAGAAGTGCACCACTAGTAAATATTTTAAATTAATAATATGATAAATTATGTCCAGTTATCTCTTTTAGTTTAAAAAGCCAGTGGTATTAGTGTTTTATTTGCTCTATTTAAAGAATTATTTCCTATGTGCATATCAGTCAATTTGTTTTGTAGTGATGGGTGCATGCTCAGTGCCCTCATAAGCTAGTGAAGCTCTGTGCCACTGAGCTACATCTCCAACCCATAATCAGAATTTCCTCCCCCGCTCACTGTGGATCAACATAGTTCTAAAAAATAAAGGACCAGTCCCTTCATGTGAACTGAATTCTAACCCATTTAAACTCATTAGCTTTATATTATTTGATCACCTTAAGAGTTCAAGTTATTGCTTTATGATACAGGAGTATGTCTCTTATTTTAAAATTAGCAAAAGTTTCTGAACATGGGTAAATTAGATTATTTTCACAGTTGCTGAAAATATAATGAAAACATCTATCATCAAGATGTTTTTCTTGCTCCAATTACAAATTACATGTAGCAACCATGTTTTTACTATTCTGTTATGGTAACCTTCCTCCCCACAAATTTCTTCATAATGAATTTGATCAAGTACTTGAAAGCTCTTGTGTGTATTCTATTTAAATTAATTGATAGCCAGATACTACATATAAGGTTTTCCATTCAAACTCTTAACATTAAAACTCTATGCTATACAGCATGGAATAAATAACTAATTCAGTTCATGAACCAATGAGTATGATTCGTATAAAGTTTGCGATTTCTTAAAAATAGGTAACTTAGTACTTTATGTGCTTAGGTTGCTTTTCTTATAAATTTCAGACTTTGAATTTTTCACATGGTTAACACTTTTACTATTTACATCCATCATTAACATTAAGAGATGTGCATTGTTGCAGTCAGCTGTCTAGTTGCTGCGTAGAAAGAACCCAAACAAAAGTGGCTTGTAGAGGAATGGGTTTATTTGGCTTACGGACTTGAGGGGAGACTCCATTCTGGCAGGGAAAACGATGGCATGAGCAGAGGGCTGGACATCACCTCTGCCACAGCACTGCAAACAGCGGCAGGAAGGTGTGCCAAACTCTGGCAAGGGGAAGCTGGTTTATAACCCCATAAGCCCGCCCCTGATAACACAGCTTCATCAAGGTTGTAAAACCCAAACTGCCATCAGCTGAGGATCGATCTATCAGAACACATTCATTTGTTTGTGGGGGAACCTGGATCAAACCATGATATGCATGAAAAGATTTTTCATCAAGTAAAGTATTACTCAAGTTCTAAGGATACACTTAAAATTACAATTAGATTTTTAGACTTTGATATTTTATGATAAGGTCATATTTTAAAACACCATGTACAAAAAAGAAAAGAAACCTAACAAAACATTTTTTTTATGTGTGTAGTATGTGCTTGTTTGTGTGGGTGCACACCCAATGCACTTGTGTGTGAAGGTCACAGGAAAAAGCAAGGTGTCCTTCTCTTATGGGTCATCCTTTGTATATCCTTGAAACAGGGACTCCCCTCAACCCAGAGCAGCTGGCAGCAAGCCCTAAGGAGTCTCCCACTTCCTGTCCTCCCACTTCTCCCCACCTTGCAGACTGGAGTTACAGACTTATGTGGCCATGGCCAGCTTTTTCTGTGTGTTCTGCGGAGTTGAACTTGGTGTCTGCCCCAGAGGCACTTGTGCTTAAGAGGCAAGCATTCTTACCTATTGAGCCATCTCCCAGCCTTTTTTTTCTTAAAAATGGGATTTCACTGTGTATCCCATACTATTCTCTTATTCCTGCTCCTCCTATATATTGTATCATCATGCCTAGTTTTGACCTTTTTTACTCAAAATTTGATTTAGTCTCCTACTAATCTATACACAGCCAAATCCTTTCTACTGTGTCTTCACTCCCTTAGTAGCCCCCAGCAGTCCTAGGGCTTTCATTTCACGTCTGATAATGATACCCAAACATTATAACTTAAATTCCGACTTTTTCTAGTTTTATCATGTTAGATATAATTGGATACTTGATTTTTTTCCCTAGAATGTCTGCTAGATATCTCAGAATTACCTCTCTAAAATAGGACATTTGATTTAGTCGCTTCCCCTTCCCTGGCCTTTGCCATTTATAACTTGTGACACACTTGGTAAAGCTCTAAACCTAGGAGCCTTCCTTGATTTCTGTCTTTTATACCCACCCACAAATAGCTCTCATATGCATGCTGAATATAAACAGGTAAAGGCTGTGGGCACAAAGTTGAGAGAAGCGTAGAGGATGTCAAAATGAAAGGGGTGATTATAATTTTATAAATGCTGGTCAGATGACATTGTAACAGATGTACAAAAAGATTAGGTAGCAAATTATAGAGAACTTGAAATGCATTTCAAAATTAAAGTAATAGAAGTTTTGAAGAATTATAGATTTGGTATTTATGATGGCTAGGTTTTGTTGTCAACTTGATCTTTTTAGTCTTCTTGGGTAGGTCTCTGAAGATGTTTACAGGCAGGCATCCTCTCAGTAGGGGGCAGAATCTAAGGAAGCTCAGGAGAGCTAGAAGTAAACCTTTCCAGTGTGGACAGTTTCCTGTGTGGGCAGGGCAGGAAGAAAATTCCAGAGACTTGGGAAGCCATTAAGACTGGGATAGGGTTGCAAGACTTCACCCTAAGACTATATAAGGGGGAAGGAGATTTCTTTCCCTTAGCTCCCTGCCTGTTTGCTGTTGTATGTTGGTTTTGGTGTGAGGGGTTTTTCTCTCTGCTTGGATCTGTGAAAGAGGGCCAACCTTTTTCACTGTTATGGAACTTCCCCTGGATCTGTAGCTACAATAAATTATTTCCTCCAATACACTGTGCCTGGTTTGGAGATTCATCCCAGCTGTGTGTGGCTGACTGTGACAGTATGTGACAGGTGAATGCCCTTTCTATACTTCACTTTTACAAAATACTTGCTTCTCTTTAAAGTCATACTAAAATGATAACATCTGAAAAAGGGAGTGATTTAGAGATTATTTGTCTCTTTGCCTTTAAATATGAATAGTACTTAAATTAATGT
Organism: Zapus hudsonius; assembly: GCA_004024765.1. NCBI lineage: Eukaryota > Metazoa > Chordata > Mammalia > Rodentia > Dipodidae > Zapus > Zapus hudsonius. The sequence goes on along the minus strand of PVHP010001246.1, from coordinate 59,687 downwards.
GACCAAGGAACATTCACTACTATGTATAAACACATGATGAAATTATGCTAATCACTCATGTTGTTTTGGCAGTAATCTATACAGGAAGGATACAAACTTAAACTGAGAATGTGTACCTCTGAATTATTTGGGGGAAATTAAAAAGTATCCAATATGTATCATTTAATTCTTTAGCCTGACACTTAAGTTATAGAATAGAAATCATATAATAATTGTGAAAAGGTGAAAATAGCTATAATTTTATATAATTATATAATTTATATAATAAATGTTATTTTTTGGAAATTTAATGTACTGTACCTCATATTCCTTGTTTTATTTCAATGGTTTTTGCTACTCATGATTGCGCATAATTTGAAAATGTAAATTTTCAAATTAATGGGGAAAATCCAGAAATACATAATTGATAAGCTTGTATATCCTTAATTACAGTATGTAATTATTATAGAACAGTTTTATTTTTGCACTTAAGTAGGCATGAGGAGGCCATGAGACAGGGTATCCCCTCAACCCAGAGTAGCTGGCAACAATGCTAAAGGTTAATATCTCTGAATTTTTCAGGGGGATTAAAAAGTAATATTTGTATTTTTCTAATTATTTATATTTCTAGTTTTGTATTATTCTTTTTTATTATTGTTGTTGTTATCAGTCTCTTTCTGTATCTAATTAATAAGCTTTATCTAGGTATGTATGCACAGGTAAAAAACAGCTTATGGTATCCTTCATTGAACTGTCATTTGAACCCAGGAAATAAATAAATTCAAATAAATTCCTTGATATTGAAGGTGTAGGTACCAAATACATTTCAGATTCTGTAATATCCCTTGATATCTTGATGTGTTGTCCAAATGTGTCAACTCAGAAGATGAACAGATGTAAATTTGTATCAGGATCCTGCTATTTGTACTATTCTGCCACTATCTCTGACTTGATCTTTTTTCCTTCTCTATAAAAATATTAGATAAGCTCTTGTCAAAAATCTAGGAGAAGGCTGGAAAGATGGTTTAGTGTTTAAGGAGCTTGCCTCCAGAGCCTGAGGACCTAGATTTGATTCCCTGGTACCCACATGAGCCAGATGCACAAAGTGGCACATGCATCTGGAATTTGTTTGCAGTGGCTAGAGGTCCTGGCATGCCATATTCTCATTCTCTCTCTCTCTCTCTCTCTCTCTCTCTCTCTCTCTCTCTCTCTCTCTCTCTCTCTCTCTCTCTCTCTCTCTGCTTGCAAATAAATAAAAATATATTTTTTTAAAAATATAGGTGATCAGCCAGGCGTGGTTGCGCACGCCTTTAATCCCAGCACTCGGGAGGCAGAGATAGGAGGATCACCATGAGTTCAAGGCCACCCTGAGACTACATAGTGAATTCCAGGTCAGCCTGGGCTAGAGTGGGACCCTACCTCGAAAAAACAAAACAAACCAAAATCTAGGTAATCTAATATCAATATCCTATGTGTCCTTAACGATCAACTAAAGTGTATAGAAATCTTAAAAACTCACCTATAAATGACACATGTCTATGATCCCAGCACTTGGGAGGTAGAGGCAGGAGGATCCTAACTATTATGAAATTATCTTAATTTCATCACACATTTTTGTTGTTCAACTATAGTTAAAATATATTCTAAAAGTTTATTGGTTAATTAGGAACTCAGTTTATTGATTTTTTTTCAGAAAATATTGATAACACAAAAGTCTATAATGGTAATTAATGGTTAATAGTTTTGATTTTTTATTATTTTGGTGCTGTCACTGTTGATCATTTCTTTCTGAGAATTGAATTCTGAAGCTAGAAGGATAAGAATACATTTTACTGTTCTCTCTGGGTCCTATTGACCCTTCCATTTTTTGTCCTCGCCCCACTAAAGTGACTCTGTATCACATTGGACCTTCATCAGTAATAAAGTGCATAATAACAGAGCACCTGTAGATCTTTTTTAAGTGATTTAAATTTTAAATGATGCAGGAAGAAATTCTAAGTCAGGGTAACTTCACTTGTTCTCTATAATACAGTATCCGTGGGCATGCCAGTGGGTGGGTGATTAGTTGCTTAATGGATGTGTTTTTATGCTCTGTTTTTCAGAAAACTTTAATACTTTATTCTTTTGAAGCCTGAAAGAAAGAATAACTTTGAAAATGCCTTGCTTAGTGAATGCTCCTTGTCTATGGAGCAGGATAGCTTCCTGAGATACTTGTTCAGTACTAGCTGAGAAGGATCATTTGGAAGTACTTTGTAGTTACCAAATGTGAGTTGAAATCTGGCCTTTAAAAACCTAAATAAGCCACCTTCATTACTTACATGTACCATAGTTCTTCAGCTCTGTCTACCTACACTTCCATGATTTAGGTATTTACTGAACCTACATATTGAATGATATAACTTGCACCTAAATGTACTTATTGATACCTCCTTCTCAGCATAATTCATATTATTTGGCATGTGAAGCCTATACAATACCAAAAGTAAGTCTTGCAAATGGATTCATGGATTTTATTATTCCTTGTGTTAAAGGATCTCTGGTGCCATCTACTGAGCAGTTTCTTTTAAAAGAAAAATATGAAATCAGATTATGGATTTTCACCTAATCTGTTTTCATGTGATTTATTATTCCTGGGTATTTTAATACATGAACATATTATTATTTGATCGTATTCTCCTCCTGCTGTTCTCTTTGGTCACCTTTCTCCCGCCCCTTTTCCAGGTAGTCCTTTTTCTATTTTGATGTGTCACTCTTTTTGTATTTCTTTCATCATGTACGTCAAGTTGTTGATGAGCTCAGTATCATGCAGGTCTTGTGTGAGATCATGAATATACCAAACAGTTGGTGTCCAGAGGATAATGCCTCTACTCCTTCCTATCCTGTTGATAGTGAGGAGACTAAAACCTCTTCAAAGTGTTGAAAATAATAGACCTTAAGAGATCAGTGCTAAATGAAACATGTCTTTCATGCCCTTTAAGGCTCAGGGAACATTGTTGAAGTGGAGGCAGAAAGAATCTGTGGGGTTTTTGGGGGGAAGGGGATAATTTTTTTAAATCAATACACCTTATTACATTTTATTTTTTTAAGGCATTGTCTTACTGTATAGACCAGGTTGTCCTTGAACTTTTAATTTTGCCTCAGCTTCCTGTTTGCTGAGATTATAGGCATGCACTACCATGCCCAGCTGTTGTTTTAGAGCATATTTGAGTTTGCAAAACTATTGAGCAGAAAGTTCTTAATGTATTCATATGTTCTTTCCCCCTCGTTCTTTTACTTTCCCCTATTACTAGCATCTTTCATGTTTTATTTCTTACAATTATCAGTATCGATAAACTGTTAACATTTATCATGTGTTGTACATGTGTACTTATTTATGAGTTTGTCAAATGCATCTTGTCTTGTGTGCACTGCTGCAGTATCGAGCCATGATAACATCACTGTCCTGAAACTCCTGTATTCCATCTGTGTATCCCATGCACCACAATAACTCATTTTAACACTGAGGGTAGTTTTAACTCTTCCAAAATATCATAATTGGAGTTATACAGTGTGGATCCTTGTAATATGTATTTAAGATTCCTCCATATCTTTTTATAACTTGCTAACTCATTTCTTGATTTCTGAGTTATCATCCATGGTATGAATGTATTATACTGTGCTTATTTATTTACTTATTGAGCACCATCATTGCTTCCCATATCTAGCAGTTATAAATAAAGCTACTATAAATGTTCATAGAATTGTTTGTGGATGTAAGTTTTTACATCATTATCTAAATACCTAGGAATACAATTGCTAGATCATATGGTAAGTCTATTTTTAGATTTGTAAGATAATGCTAAACTGTATTCTTGTGTAAAAAAACAGTGAAACTGTATTCCTGTACCAAATAACTGCACTGTTGGTGTATGTGTGTTTATATGTATGGATGTACATGTATGTGTGTATGCCAGAGGACAACCTCCAATATGTCTCAGATGCACTAGCTGCCTCTTTGACACAAGGTCTGTTGTTGACATGGAGCTCACCCATTGGCTATGCTGGTGTGTAGGCAAGCTCCAGAGATCCATCCTCTCTACTGCCCTAGCACTGGCATTGCAAATACCTACCACCATTCCTGGCATTTACACGGGTACTGGGGATATCACTTGAGTCCACATGTGTGTGAGGCAAGCACTTTACTGACTGAACTACCTCTCCAGCTACACCTTAACTGTACCATTTTCTCTTTCCCACTTTGAATGAAATGAAATCCACTTTGTTCATTTCTTTGTTGATGTATCTTTAAAAACGCTTCATCAATCCCAAGGTCTCCCCAGTTTTCACTTATCATCTAATACTTTAATAGGTTTGTATTTTACATTTAGGTATAGCTGTACTTTGATTAAATTTTTATGAAAGCTAGGTGTCTCAGTTCTGCTCTTTAATGTTGATGTCAAGTTATGCCTGCACTGTTTATTGAAAAGGCTACCTTTGGTTTGCTACTAGTATGATCCTGGCTGCAGAATGAGAAGGTGTTTTCAGAAGAAATATTAAGGAATTGGTTGATTTCTTCTATTAGTGTTTGGTAGACTTCACCAATGAAACTATCTGGGCTAATAGTGTTCACTTTGAATTCTTGTTCATGCAATTTTTTTTAAAGGAGCCAAGCCTATTCAGGCCATCTATTTCCCTTTATGTGAGTTTTGATAGATTCTTTTCTAAGGAATCAACCCTTCTCAATTATTATTATATGTATGGCCATAATATTGTTCATGATACTCATTTACCTTTTAACTTCCTCGGTATCCACAGTGTTGACTCCTTGTTTTTTTCTAATACTGGCAATTTTGTCTTTATTGCTCATTTTTTATATCTTTACTAGGTGTTATCAATTTAACTGATCTTTTCAAAGAACCAGCTGAACTCAATTTTTAGGAAGAGATAAAATATAAACTGTTTTATTTATTCTGATCTTAAGTGCCATTGATTTTATATATATATATATACATACACACACATACACACAAGTTTTAGAGGAAAGAAAATTCTGGAATCATTTATCATGTAGTTTTTCTTTAATCCAGTTTTTGCTTTCATTGTTGCCATAGGCTTTGTAGATCTTACATAACATTGGAATACATAGACATATCAAAAAGGAAGCAGAGATGTTTCTTTTCAAAATGAATAATTCAAAAAGAGTTTTACTTTGGGGATTTAGCAATCTCTGAATGAATTGTGTATTTAAAATTAATACATGTGAATTTGGTTTTTTTTAATGACTCATTAGTTACAAAAAGTATTTGAGAAACTTATATAAGTAATTACAAGTATCATTTTATATTCTGGAATTTTATAGCCAAAGAAGCCTTTGTCTCTAGAAATATAGATTAGAACTATGAAAATTTTATAAAAGAAACAAAAGTCCTAGGTCCAAAACAATAAAAGTGTAAGATACCTCCAAAAAATCTGTTTCCAAAAAGGTAAACTCTTTCTTGACAAATTTTAATCAATTATCATGGTCCTATTCTTGATAATTCTTAATTCACACTAATTTAGAAAACTGAGATTTTAGAATAACTGGCGTTGTTCTCCCAGACCCTAATAGAACAAAAGGAGTAGCCAAATAGAACTTACCTAAAAGTTACTCTCAAAATGTTCCCAATATAGTTCTTAAAATGAGTTTACATTCCTTGAAAGAAAAGATTATAAAATATATAAACAGACTGTGCAGGCATAGGCAAAAAAAAATAATAAAGAGCAAGATAACTTTAAAGACTGGATTTCCTAAGTAAAAGTTTCATGTAATAATGTTTTCTTTAAAGTTAACAAGTTAAGAGTGAAAAGGATAGGTTATGTGCTAGTTGGAATTACCAGGAACTCTATACCCAAAATAATAAACAGAATGTCTATAAGTAAAATTACATCAATGGAAATTAAATATTTAATGAAAATTTTAAGCAGCATGGTGCTTGCAGTGAGAATTACTGAAAATCTTGAAGATCTGAAGAAGCCATGGAAAATTCAGCAGAGCAATGAAAGTGTTAATGGTATGATAAAATTAGCTATAATGTATTTATCACTCAGGTGGAAAAGGAAGGGAGGGAGGAAGAACAGGCTGTATTACTCAGTGCACATGTACAGCTGAAGTAATGTAACAGGGATTAAAGAATTGACCATCACTTTTAATAGTGCATTCATTTTTATTCATTTTAATGCATTCATTTTAGATTTTGATGAGGAAGGATATGCTTGGTGTATTAGTTACTTCTCTTGTAACAACTTATGGAGAAAGAATTTGTTTTGGTTTGCAGTTTGAGTTTTAGCCATCATGGATGGGAAGGTATGGTAGCAAGAGCAGTGAGCAGATGATCTCATTGCAACTGTAGTCAGGAAGGAGAGAACACTGAATGCTGCTGCTCAGCTGTCTTTCTCCTTTTTATGTAGTCAGGGACTCTGATGGATGCTCACACAGGTAGAGTGAGTCTTCTTACCCCAACTATCCTAATCTAGAAAATCCCTCACAGACATTCCCAGAGATTTATTTCCATAGTGATTCAAAATCCTGTCAAGTTGACAACCAATGATTAACCATCATATGTGTGAAAATTTTCAGTGAGCAATACAAGAATAGTCAATATTAATTCTAAACCAGTAGATGAAAAATAGTATGGGAAGAGACTATCTCAAAGAAAGAGAAAAATAAACATGTCAATTTTGTAATCTAGTGAACATTACCAGGGAATGGGGAGATGACTCAGTAGATAGAGTGCTTGCTGTACAACTGTGAATAGTGGAGTTTGGATCCTCAAGAATGTATAAAAGCCAAACCTGTGGCAAATTTCTGTAATTCTAGCAGCCTATGACAGGAAAGTAGGTGGAGACAGGAGAATTTCTTGGAAACTTGCAAAAACCACCAGAGACCTGCTTCAAAATAAGCTATGTTCACTATGGCATGCATATATTTGTGCTCACATGTGCATGTGTATACACACACACTTTAAATAAATTTAATTTTTAATGACCAAATAAGGTAAAATTAACAAATATATAACCTACATGTTTTTTGAAAAGGCTTCCTGGCATAGGTATACAAAGCTATAAAAAATTGCTTTAAAACTTACATTAAAGTATACTGGCATATTAATATCAAACATAATGACTTTTAAAGACAAAGAGGAACTTAGAGGACTTTTTATCGTGGCAAAACCTTAATAAGTAAAATTATCATTATTTGAAGATAATATCCTATATTTGAAAGCCCCCCTACAGACTCCACCAAAATTTTTTTCAGCAAAGTAGCTCAATACAAGATCATACAAAGATCAGTAGTTTTCCCAAACACCAATAAAGAGCTCACGGAAAAAGAAATCTGTAATTTCATTAGTGGATGCACACACAGATACCTAGGGAAAAAACCTAACCAAGAAGGTGAAGGGCAAAACATTGAGGAAAGAAACTGAAAAATTATGAGAAGATGATCGTCAGAATTTAGCCATATTTTCATAAAGTGATCTATAGTTTTAAAGCAATCCCTATCAATTACATTCTTCACAGAAACAGAAGAAAAAACAATTCTAAAATTTAAATGAAAACACAGAAGACCAATAATATCCCAAGCAATCTTGGGCAAAAGGGTTGTGCTAGTCATAGTTAAATACCCAGGAAAACGTGCAGTACTGGTTGCAGTTAAATTTTCAGTTTCAGATTGTACTATGAATCCATAGTGGCTCAAACTGTCAGGTATGGCCAGAAACAGACACATGTAGACTGAAACAGAATAGAGGACCCCAAATGCAGCTACAGCCTTCTGATCTCAATGAGGAAGATGCAGCCTCTTTACCAAATGATTCTGGAAAACCAGATATCCGCATATAGAAGACAGAAACAGTATTTCATCCTCTTCCAAAGTATATCAGAGACCTTAATGTAAGACCTAACACTACCAGAGGAAAACAGTTCTAGGTTTACAGATTGGCAATAACTTTCTGAATTTCTCCAGTCGCTCAGGAAGTAATAGCAAGAATCAATATACTTGTTTGTGTCTGAAAGTTCCTGTAAAGATTGTTAGAAAATTAATATCCAGAATATTTAAAGAATTTTTTTAAAAAATCAAGCACCAGAAGAAAGCAAGCATTTACATAGTAAATGGGCAACTGACTGTAAGCCACTACAGTAAATTCCATTTCATAATATACATTCATTCTATCCGTCTGTTCCTCTATAGAACCTAATTCAGTGCCTAAGGGAATTAGATTTGACTGAAAATATAAGGTTGAAATGAAAATTTAGAAAAATTTTAAGTGCTAAAATAATGCGAAAAGAATAAAGGTGGTTGCTCTGTTGATAGATCATTAAGTACAGTAAAGTACATTATAGATTTAATTGGAGCCACTAAAGAAGAAAACAATAGTCAAACACACCTTATATGAAAAAGTATTAAGACATTTCAAGAAATAAAATATTTCATACTGAATAACTCACTTTGTACTGGTCTAATTGGCTCTAAATAATCAATTTCGAGATATTCTCATAAAACTAATCCTTTTTTAGTAGGAAAGGAAAAACTATTAGGTATCAAGACAAAAAGATTAACTCACAAAGAAAAAATCAGATAAATCTTATTAAAAAAAAACATTTAAAGGAAAACCCAAGAGCAATATTTTCAGAAAATTTAAAGTGAGTTTGTGATGCAAGGCTTTCGAACAGCCATGTTGTGTTTTGGTGCAGGTGTGATCTAAAGCTTTACTCAGCCCCTAGAGCATGGTACACCGTACACATTTTCTGTAAAGAGCCAGATGGTAAATGTGGTAGATTTTATATCACCACGGTCTTCTGTACTGCATGTATCTACCATTGTAGCACAAAACTATCTATAGATGATTGAGTATAGATGTGTTTCTATAAAACCTTTATCCATAAAAGAATGATGATGGACCATATTTGTCCTTGTATTTGCTGACCCTTGTTCTATGGAGAAATTTCATATAACAAGAGTATAACTGAAGTGATTGTGAGCATTGGCCGTATTTCAACCTCAGCTAAAACAAATAGAGAATCCTGACAAAACTGAGCAAAGGCTGGGAGACAATATGGTAATTTATGGAGTATTCCATAGGGCTTCTGTGAGCATATTAAATAGCACATTTAAACAACGGTAAACCAAAAGTATCATAAGTAGTAGGCAAAGCTGCTGCTTATCAATAGACCATCTATTTTGAATGATGTTTTTTAATTTTTAACAATTTCATACTTGTATTCAATGTACTGTAATCATAGTCTTCTCTTATCCCACTCTCATGCTGATCTCCTTCCTTATCACTTACCCTTCTGACTTCCATGTCTCTGTGTGCGTGCGTGGGTGCATGTATGGGTGTTTGCAAAGATCTTGTTAGGACATCAGAGCTGTTGTGAATTCATGTGTAATGGCCATGTCTCATCTAGACAGGAGAGTTCCCACAGCCCTCCTCCTCATCCTCCTGACGTATAGTCTTCACTCACCTGTCACGCTCTCTGGGCTTGAGAGGATGCCCCATTTTTTTAAATTTGCTCTATCTTGTAGATATTAATCCTCTATTAAATGTATAGCAGGCAAAGGTTTTGTCACATTTTGTAGGCTGCCTCTTCACTCAGTTGACCATTTCTTTTCTTACACAAAAGCTTCTTAATTTGTCAATTGTTGACCTTATTTCCTAAGCAGAACGCTTTTCAGAATATCCTGTGCTTATATATTGTAGCATACTTCCTACAAAATGTGTTCCTGATAAAAATAATAAATTAACAAGCACTAATACACATTCACATCACAAAACAAAAATGTATGTCTCCTGTTTAAATTTTATACCTACTAAAAATGGAAAAAGATATTACTGACCTCTGCCCTATTTAATATTGTTATTGGAGTTTTGGCATATGCATTTAGGTAAAATTATTTAAGAAGCATAGTAATTGGAAAAGAAGCAACAAAATTTGTTATGACTGATAACAGAAAACAAAGAGAACTGAAAACTTAATTCAAATCGTAAAAGATTTCAGTACTGTTAGGACATCAAATGAACAATTTATAACCATATGATATGCTACTATTTTGAAAGTGATCTAGAAGTTCAATTCTCTTTAACTTAAAATGTAAATATATTATGTGTATGATCCCTTTAGAAATACCCAAAGTCCCTAGAGCTGCTGACATGTGAAAAACAAATCTTGAAGAACAAAAAGGAATTGACATTGGCTCATTCTGGTTATTAAGCCCTATGTATTAAAACAATGGTACTGACATCAAATAGATAAGCTCATTGAAAAGTAGATCAGCTTGTATAGCAATTGCCTCACAAGCAAAAGAACCTGAATGTGATTCCTAGTACTCTGGTCAAAGAGCCAGGCATGGTGAGTACTCATAATTTCACTGGGAAGGCAAAGATAGGCAGATCCTTAGGACCTGCCTTAAGACGAGGTGGCAGAATTGGGGAGATGGTTCAGTGGATTAAGCACTTGCTTTGCAAGTGTGAATACCTTAGTTCAGATTCCCAGTGCCCATATTAAGCTGGACACTTTAATGGGCTATGTAATCCCAGCGCATCTACAGGCAAGCAGAGAAGTGGAGACAGGAAAGACTGACTGAAATTTGAGGTCCAGAGAGCCTCACAAATAGAGCAGTGGACAAGAGACCCTGCTGCAAATGAGGAGGGGGCAAGGGGTGACACCAGAAAGTCATCCTCTGACCTCCACATGTGTGCCATGACACACACATGCATACCCTAGAAAAAACAAGGTTGGCATTATTTTGGAGAATAATAACCCAAGCTTGTCTGCTGGCCTCTACATTCACTTGGATACATGCGCGTGCGCACACACACACACACACACACACACACACACACACACACACACCCCATTTTGGGACCACTATAATGATAATTTACTTTATTAGGAGTGAAGAATAGATACCAAAACCATCGAATAAATAAAAGATTTGTTGGAGAGCAAGGTAACCACAGATTACTAATTACAAAGAGGAAATGTAACTCTACAGTGAAGACATTTATTGGATAATATATTTTGTTAAATCAAATGGTCAACAATACTGTAATACTGGGACAAATTAATATAATATGATGAGGAATAATGACTTATGTATTATTCCTGTCAAAAACTGTTTGACCTGAATTTAAATCATGAATAATGTAATTCAAATCATAGGAAAAACTATAAAATGGTGTGAAAGTCAAAAGAAAAACAAGGGAGTATATGAAAGGGTTCGTAATAATCAAATGTAATGTGATTGCATCTAAGACTAAAGGTGAAAAAAGCCATAAAAGTCATAATGAGATCAATAGTTTAATAATTGTATTAACCCATTTTTTGTTACTTTACCAAAATTTTTATAGTAGGGTCACCTTAGAAAGAGAAGTTATTTATTTTGCAGTTTTAGAGCTTCTGTATAGACTTATGTCAGATAAAGACCCTGTTAGCTGTGACCAGAGAGCCCTGTGGAATAAGTGATCACACTACCAAGCAGAAAGCAAGAGAGCACAGTGAAGCAAGGTTTTCCTTTTTTTTTTTTTTTTTTTTTTTTGTAACAACTGCCAACAGACTCACGTCCTGAATGGCCTAAGTAAATCCCACGGGCCTATTGTTTAATGGTTTGCCACCTACTGTTAGCCACCTGAGGTATTGGACTTAAAACACATGAGCTCTTGGGCTGGAGACATGGCTCAGCTGTTAAGATGCTTCCTGCAAAAGCCTAATGACCCTGGTTCAATTACCCAGTACTCATGTAAAGCCAGATGCACAAAGAGACGCATGCATCTGGAGTTTGTTTGCCCCAGCTGAAGGCCCTGGCTTGCCCATTCTCTCTGTCTGTCTCTTTTCTATTTTTCTACTTGCATATAAATAAACAAAATATAGTTTTGTGAAGGGATCGTGCATTTAAGCTATATCTATACCATAACAGTTGTATTGGAGTTTTCTCTATAAATTTACCACAAATCTTACAGAGTGGTATCATTTATTTGACATATCTTCAGGTTTCATCCTGTTGTAGGTAGTGTAAATTCTTAATGCTTATTGTGGCTGAATAATACTCTGTTGTGAATGTACATGATGCATTTATATATTCACTAGTGATCAGATGTTTGGTTGGTTCTACTTGGCTTTATGAATACTGCTCTATGAACACTTATATAGACATGTATTTTCAGTTTTCTTGGATGAATGTCTACCTAGGAGAAGCATTTGCTTGGCTTATATATGATAATTTTACATTTAGGTTTTTGAAGGAAGACTTATAGATCTGTTTTCCAAAGTAGCTTTGAAAAATGTAAAATATTTTCACCAAGAATTCCTATTTCCCTTCATTTTTACCAACACTTACTATATACATTTTTATTTTATTATGGAAATCATACTGGACATGAAATGATATCTCAATCTGTTGTTGATTTACATTTCCCTAATGGCTCACAATATTGAGCATCTTGTCCTATAATTTATTACCTGTTACCAACACCTTCTTTGGAGGAATGTTTACTAAAATTATGTTTTGTTGTTCTTTTTGCTTTTAGTGTCACATCAAAGAAATCACTGCCTAATCAAAGATCTTGAAAGTTGACACATCTTAGTGTTCTCTAGTTTTGTAAACTGTAGGTAGTTACATCTTTGATTCATATTTCAGTTAATATTTGCATATAATGAAAGTAATAGTCACTTCCAATCTTTTTCATGTAAATATGCAATTGTTCTAACAACATTTGTTGAAAGTCTAATCTCTATTTCATTAAAAATTTTTAACACTCTTTGGAAGTAAATAATTGCACCTATATGGGTGTATATGGGACTCTGCTTTCCTATCGATTTTTGTGCCTTTCTTTATGTCCTGAGTCTCTTGCCTTTCTATATAAAATTTGGGATGATCATGTCAATTCCTGTATAATGCTAGCTGAAAGTTTGATAAGAATTGTGTTTAATCTATAAATCATTTCCAGGAGTATTTCCATTTTAGCAATATAGCAATATTTGGGGCTTTTGGTCTTGGGTTTTATAGTTTCAGTACATAAAATTTCTACTTTTTTAAAGCTTATGTGTTTTATTCTTTGTGATGCTATTGTCATGTAATTCGTTTCTCAATTTCATTTTGGAATTATTTGGTATTGTACAGAAATAAAATATAGTTTCTCTTGGTTTTAGTATTCTGTAATTTAGGAACATGAGTATGAGCTATAATTCTGGAGATTAGGTAGTATTTACACATACTAGCGTATGTGAGCTATAGAGCAAGTAGTTCTAGTTCTTTCTTTCCAATCTGTGTCTGCCTTCTGTTTTCTTTTCTTTAATTGCTCTGGCAAACACACTGCAGCATGGTGTTGAATAAAAAAGTGTTAAAGTGTATCCTTGCTTTGTTCATAATTCCGGTGATAGAGCATTCAGTCTTTCATCTTTATGGTGTTACCTGTGAATCTTTCATTGGTTTAAGTAGTCTTCTTCCATTTCTAACTTTTTACTGCTTTATAATGTAAGGTTATTATATTTTCTTAAGTGTTCGTTTATGAAAATTATGTGCTCTTTTTGTCTTAGACTGTTGATTTATAGTTTTTTTTCGACTTATAGTTTTGCATTAAATAATTCCTACATGTTAATCAGCCTTGTACCCATGGAGTTTGACTTAGAGTTTTACATTAAATAATTCCTGTATGTTAGCCAACCTTGTACCCATGGAGCAAATCTCTCTAATGTGCCCTGTGTGGCTTATGTGTTGCTCAACTCTTTGTAGCATTTTGTTGAGAATTTTGTTTTTGTGCGTGTCTATATTAATAGTAGATACTTCTCTTGGATTTGTTAATGTTCACATGCATTTTAGTCCTGTCTTGATACCATGGTAATACTCACAGAATGATTTAGAAGTGTTCCTTCATCTTTTTAGTAAAATGTTTGTGAAGTATTGGACTTAATTGTTCCTTAAATGTTTGGTAGATTATCCATCTAATTTGCCATCAAATTCGTCTGTCTGGGTTTTTCTTTGTAGTCAGTTTTTGTTTATTAATTTAGTCTTTATTTGTTTTAGGTCTGTTCAAATTTTTTTATTACTTCTTTAGTCAGTTTCATAGTTTGTGTCCTTATAGGAATTGGACCATTTCATCCAGATTATTTATTGTTGTATCATTTTTATAGTATTTCCAGGTAATTTTTTTTTTTTTTTGTGTGTGTGTGTGTGTTTCTTTAAAGTCAGAGCTATTTTTCTTCCTGATTTTAGCAACTTTGAGTCTTACCTAACTTTTTATGTCTAGGTAATGTTTTACAATTTAAAAAATTCAATCAACTTTACTTATTGTTTTTCTGTTTGTTATTTTAATTCTGCTCTAACCATTTATTTACTTTCTGATTACATTGAATTAATTTCGTTTTTATTTTGCATGTGCATAGTAGTATGTGTGTTTGATGTGTGTTGGTATATATAAACTTAAGTATGTGCTGACGAGGCACCTCCTGAGCTTGCCTTCAGCCAGAGAAAAAAAATCAGGTGTCCCTCTCTGTTACTCACCCACCTGTTTTTCCTTAAGACAGAGTCTTACTGAGTTTGTTATTCATATTCTCCAGATTTTCTGGTCTTTTCTCCCCTCAGAACTGGGGTTACAGATTGGTGTGGCCACACTCAGCTATGCTAGACATTGGAACGTGGGTGATTTTAGGCCCCCTTGGGCTTTCATGTTTGCTCAGGAAGCATACGTTAACCACTAAGCAATCTCTTCTGCCCTTGAGCTAATTTTTAAAAATTTCTCTTCAAGCAGAGAGAAACAAAGACAGAGAGAAAAAGACAGAGAATGGGTGTACTAGGCCCTCTAACCACTGCAAATGGACTCCAAATGCATGTGCCATTTTGTGCATTTGGCTTTATGTGGGTACTGGAGAATCAAACCCAGGTCCTTAAGCTTTGCTGGCAAATGCCTTAACCACCAAGCCATCTCTCCAGCCCCCTTGAGTTAATTTTTAATTCATATTCTTTACATGGAATTTTTTTTGTAATGTGTTTGTTAACAGCTTTAAATTGCCCTCCAAACACTCCTTTAACTACATCTCATCCCTTTTTTGGATATTATGCTTCTATTTTATTCCGTTTATACTTTATTCTAATATTCCTCTTGACTCATCTTTGACTTTTATGTTTAGGAATATATTTCTTTATTAAGATGTTTGTGAATTTTCTAAATTCCAAATTTCCTTTCTGTTAATTTGTATTTTCATTCTATTGATGTTGAGGATGGACTTTAAATATTCTTAGTCTTTTTAATTTCTGATTTGTTTTGAGGCCTTACATATGATCTCTCCTAGAGAACTGCCATGCACACCTGAGTAGTTCGCATCCCTCTTTCTCAGCAGTGTTCTATGTGTGTTAGAACTTGTTGGTCCTCTCTCTGTTTTCTATTGTTTTTATTATTTTCTTTGTTTTTTTAATATTTTATTTATTTATTTATTTTAAATATTTTATTCATTTTCAAGCAGAGAGATACAGAGAGAGAGAGAGAGAGAGAGAGAGAGCGAGCACCAGGGCCACCACCTTGTGGGTCTGGCTTATGTGGGACCTGGGGAATTGAACCCAGGGACTTAGGCACTGGAGGCAAGTGCCTTAACCACTGAGCCATCTCTCCAACCCTATTTATTTATTTATTTATGAGAGAGAGAGAGAGAGAGAGAGAGAGAGAGAGAGAGAGAGAGAGAATGGGCATGCCAGGGCCTCCAGCCACTTCCAGCATATGAATCCCAGACACATGCACCACCTTGTGCATCTGGCTTTACGTGAATACTGGGGAATCAAACTTGGGTCCTTCTGCTTGGCAGGCAAACACATTAACTTATAAGCCATCTCTTCAGCCCTTATTATTTTCTTGGTATGCCATTTTCCATCCTTTTCTTTAAACATGTAAATAAAGATAATTGAATAAGAGTACCTTTATAAAGGATATATTTGAATGGTTAATTTTTAAATCCTTCTCCTGGTCTCTAACTCTTACTGTGGTGTTTAATCCATTTACATTTAATATAAGTACTAATAAGGTTGAATTCACATCTGTCATGTTGCTGTTTGTTTTCAGTATGTCTTTCTTTTGTTTGGTTTTCATGTATCTCCATTGTAGCTTTCTTTTGTGTTAAATGGATATTTACTATTTATGATGTACTATTTTAATTCCTTTGTTGTTTCTTTTATTATATTTTTTAGATTTTTCTTGATGATTGTCCTGGAGATTACACTTAACTTCTTAATTTATAGCAATATACTTTGAGCAATAATACTAGGTTAATTTCAGACATGTGTAAAAAGTTTGTTCCTAAAGGTCTTACCACTCTGTCCAGTCCTCACTAGTTAATATTGTTATCCATGTTATGCTTTTATACACCGTGTGCCCATCAATTTAATTTCATAGTTATGGCTTTTATCATTCTATTATTGTTACATTTCCTTTCTAAATTAGATAGAAATAAAAATTCAGAAAGAAAAAACACATTTATACTTTAAAACAAAATTATATTTACATATTTTTATTGATAGGCTTTGTACTCTTTCTGTGGGTTTTAGGTAGCACGTAGTGTACATTTTTACTAGGAAGGTCTGCTAAACACCTGGTTTAGTTTTGTGGGAGTGCTTTAATTTTTTTCTTAATAGTTTTGATGGATATAAAATTCTTGGTTTTGTCTTTTTATTTGAGTACCTTGACTGTACCATTGTACTTGTCATCTGGCCTCTGCTTTCTAATGTGAAATTGGCTGGCTTTTAATCTTTTGAGGGTCCTTTGGATGTACTAATTTGTATTATTGCTACATTCCAGGTTTATTCTTTATTGTGTGTTTGGTTACTATTGTTTGTAGTAGTTTGGGGGTTTTGTTGCTGCTGTTTATTTTATTTTATTTTATTTTATTTTATTTTATTTTTTTGAGGTAGGATCTCATCTAGCTACAACTGAACTGGAACTCTATAACCCAGGCTGACCTCTCAAGCTCATGGCAACCCTCCGTCTTCTGAGTGCTGAGCTTGTAGGCATGAGCCACCACAACTGGCTTCCAGGTTCTCTCTTTTATCTTTGGTTTCTGTTGAGATAAGGACTCATCTGAATGTGAACGTCTAAGAGTTTGTCCTTTGTTGAGCTTCTTAGTACACACAGTTTCTTTTTCATTAGATCTGCAACTTTGGTTCTCTTCCATGTATAATTTTTTTCTCCTTTCCTCCTTCCATTTCTTTCTCCTTTTTCCTCAGACTGAATAGCCTCACTTGGTCTATATAAGCATTCTTCGATTAGCTCAAATATTCTTAAGTAATCTAGTGAACTTTTCATTTTATTTAGTACAATTTCCCATTTCAGATTTTCATTACAGTTTTTTTTATAATTATTATTTACATTTTGTTTGGTGAAATATTCTCCCTGTATTTTTCTTTAGTTCTTTGAGCCCATTTTAAATGGCTGATTTAAAGATTTTGTCTGATAAATCCAAAGGTTTCCTTAGAGACATTTATTTTTAACCAATATTTATTTTTTGACTTTTCCATAAAATGTATTTGTATTTTGATCAATGTACAACACATTATCCCATTATTCCCCTCATTATCACTGTTTTCCTTCTCATCTCTTAGTAGTGTCTGTGCCATGTAAGTCAGTGACTTCCTCTCCACTGCAATAATTAACTATCACTCTCTTATTAGGGAAAGGAATGGCCTCCCAAGCCCCCTTTCCTATATAGCAAAATATTGCCTGCTCCCATCATGTGCAGGTCTTGTGTTGCTAACCACATTTGATGTGAGTTCATGAATGCAATTGCCTTGTCATGTCTGGACACCAGAGTTCAATAGCTCTCCTTCCTATCTGCCAGCGCCCATGGTCTTTCCACCCCATCTTCTTAAATGTTACCTGAGCCCTGAAAGGGATGATGTGCATGCTTAGAGACTTTTTCAATCAACTCTCCCTTGGTTCTGTACTTGTTTCTTTGCACTTTCTATTTTATTTGTTAATAATGTGTTTTCAATAATACAGTATAACACTGTTGAAATCATATTATCATCCTCACCAAGTTTATAGTTGTATTTTTCATAACTTCTTTGTGCTAATTCTAGGAAGTTGATATTGTTTGCTCACCGATGACTTTGCTTAGATCGATTTTTGATTAATTAATGATTGGATGGAGTATCCTTAAATGTATAAAACCTTAAAACTCTCATTCTTATCCATGATGCTATGTGTAAATTGAGTAGGAAATGTGGAAATAGGTGAATGTAAAATGCCTCATAGCTTACTGCTCTGAGAATCAGCCATATGTAAGTGGACACTCTGGGTGGCTGTGTGTCTTTATATTTTACTTTAACCCACCAGAAAAGTGGCACATTTTAGACATTAGACATTTTATCAATTAGATCAGCCAATTAAGTACATTTTATGCTTCCCAAGTTTTTATAATCTAAAACTTTTTGCTATTACGTGAGAAATATATATTCTTCCAATTCCCTTGCTATTACGTGAGAAATATATATTCTTCTAATTCCTAATATGATTTACCTTCTTATACATTCTCACTCTGAAGCATCAAAGAGTATGAGTCAGTAACAAATACTTCAGGTTACTTTAGGTTTTCATTGATATACTATGTTCAAAGCCCATTGCCTGGTCCTAAACTGACCATTTTAATCTTTTACTACACTAACATCCCACTACTATGTAACAGAAATATATACTATTCATCTATTACTATATAGCAAATTACCTCTAAAATTTTATAATTTTTTATTATGAAAAAACAGACACATTCCCATTTTCTGTGGGTCTGATTTCTGAAAGTGGCTCATCTGGATGGTTTTGGCTCACAGTTTCTTAAGGTACAGTCGGGGGAGGAAGTTGGGAATACAGTAATCTAAGATTTGATTTGATCTAAGCAATCTAGAAAATGTACTTCCAAGAAGCTCAAAACTGGCTGCTTACAGGAAAATTTGCTCCATTGATGTAAACTCCCCAAGGGCAGTTTAATCCTGAGCAGAGGCATGAAGTGAAAAAGGTGGTAGAAGAGCGAACACTGTAGTGTTGACATTCCACGTTATATCATGGGCACTACATGACTAACAGCATGCTATGCAATTTAGACATGAGCTTATAAACGAATGAAATCTCTATCTCAAAAACTATTGTTTGTGCTCTCATTCACTCCAACCTAAAATTAAAGCTATTGCCTCGTGTAAATGTATGATGTGAATCTAGACTAAGTTTGAAAAAAAGAATTCCCGGTGTGATATCTTCCAGTGTTAATTAAGGTAATATTTAAGAAGTGTTATATATTTGAAATTCTTGAGTCTAATATAAGCTTTTTATTAAATTATAACTTAATTATAATGCATGTAATAACACTATCCATTTTGAGTGAAAATAGTACCATAAAGTCTTATACATTATGGTCTGTATTTTTTCGGTTATAACCTCAGTTATTAATTTTAAAACTTTCTTGTTATTTTGTGATTGAAATAAAACATAACTACTCAGTCTGTATGTACTTGTTTCTCTTATTCTTGAAACTGTAACATCTGATTACAGTTCACATTTACTGAACTTTTAATAGACCAAATACACGTATCTGTGCTTTAGGTTTAGTCTCATAGAAAACGTTTAGCATTTTGTGTCAAGCCCTAATATAACTTCTCAAGTTCTATTAAAGCTGTTTTAATGAATGGGGATAGTAAGACATGGAAGGGTATGTAGCTAGTCTATATTCATAAAGATGGCTAAGATTCAAACCTATAAAAAGATCTTTTTTTTCCAGTGCTTCAATGCAGCGTTCTTCCCTACCAGCCTCTAAGTACAGAATGACAATGCTACTCTTACGTCACCAATAGTTCTTCCTAATGCTTCTCAGAATTCAAAATTGTTTTCTTTGAAAGAAATAATGTTTACTATGTGATATCTCTAGCAGGTCTGAGATAGTGCCATGTAATTAGATAATGATCTGTAGACCATAAATAGACTTATTAACATCAGTCATAGTTTGCTACCAAAAGTGCTAGTAGACATTATGGGAATGGGTTTTTTATATTCTTCCCCTATGAATTTAATATTTTCAAACCTTCTTGCATTTTTAGTCATGGACCTAAAATGATAAACACTGGTGAAATGTGGATCTCTTAGACAAGTATCTAATACCTAACTATCAAATTAGGGAAAATTGCTCCTCTAGTCTCAGACAGCCATGGACCAGGACAAGCCTGTTTGCATAGTATAGGTTTGTCTAGGTAAGCATTTGAGGTGTGGAGGTCCATTGTCTCTAGCAGTAGGCCTACTACTGAGAAAGAAGCAGGGAGCTTTTCCAGGTATGCGTAGTTATCCTTCATAATTTAGCCTTACTCTAGGTATGAAGACCAGAGTAACTAAAAAAAGGGCTGTAATGAGTCTTGAACTGTGTATTAAAAAAATACCACTGCCCAAAACAAAACTATTTCACTATAACACACTATGTTTATAAATAATCTTTTATTATTTTATACCTCATACAGTAAAGTCATTTGATTATCTTTCCCTGCTGTACAAGTTTCTCAAAGAATGATACATGTTTGGGGATCAAAGATTAAGATCCTCAGTAGTAAACAGAATCTTCCTTTTGTAGAAGACTCTCAGGAGAAGCATGATGAAATAGAGTGAAATGTCCAGATACTATGCAATTTACTTTCAACGGCATTACAAGTTAAAAATGTAAAGAGAAAGAAATGTAGCAGAATACTAACACTTCTTTAATCTTGCGGGAAGTTGTACTTTGTATTTTTTTCTTTATGATCAGATTGATTAAAGTAAGGTGAAATGGGACAGAATTGGTACAGTTATAATTCAGATATTTTCCCATTGATGTACTCTATATATTGCTTAAATTTGGTTATTTGTATATAAGGTTCAGATTAAAGTACTAAATTTAGACTTTATGCCTGGTAGAATACATTTGAATAAATATTAATATTGTGAAAATAAGCTATTAGGTTTCTAAGTAGTTCTTTTGTCTGTATTGTAGTTTGAGATAGAGAAAGTTTAGAAGAGATGAATAAAAATATGTCGCACTATTAGAGGAAATGTTTTATACCACTAGATCTACACAGTTGCTAGTTCTAAATCCCAGAAACCACTGGTAATTGGACTGATGCTAAATGACTTCTAGTATCTTTCATTTGTAATGAAATAAGTTTTAATTGTGGTAATCCAAATTTATGTTTTTTAATGATTATTGTATCTATTTCTTCCCTAGATCTTCCTCAGAACTGTGATCCTAACATTCCCCTAGTTGCTCAGGAATTAATGAAAAAGATGATACGTCAGTTTGCAATTGAGTACATTTCAAAAAGTGGTAAAATTCAAGAAAATAGAAATGGTTCAATTGGACCAAGTCTCATATGTAAAAGTATCCAAATGAATCAAGCAGAAAACTCTCTTCAGGAAGAGCAGGAAGGCCCCTTAGACCTCACTGTGAATCGAATGCAAGAACAAAGTACTCAGCAAGGTAAGACATCTTTTAACATGTAATGTATAATTTTATGTTATAAAATATCTCTGCATAAACATATTTTATATTCATAGGGAAATTTATCATAAATAAATCTTTACAAACTAAATCTTTAATTACATAATTAGACTAGAGATATAACATTAGAACTTTATATTGAATTTTTAGGTACTTAAAAATGAAATTTGGGGCTTGAGAAATGGCTTATCAGTGAAGTGTATTTCCTGAGGAAGCCAGAGACTTAACAAAATCAGATCTCCAGAACCCACTTAAACATATTTGACTTGGCCACGGCATACAGTAATCTCAGTCCCACAGGGAGCAGAGACCTAGGAACCTCATGAGCTCACAAATAAAATAGCAAGCTCTGAGATCAGTAAAAGTGGCTCAAACAAGAGCAGGCTGAAGAGCAATGTTCTGCTGCTGACACTGCAGACAAGTCCACCCCACTGTAGGCAACCACATGGGGCACCTTAAGGGGGCACATATACCATACATACACAAAATTAATTTTAAAAAAGAAAAGTTGAATCACTCTCATGTCTTTTCACAATGAAGTGCATGGTTAGAGAATTTCAATAAATTAAAAATAAAGGGTATAAGTAATGAGACACTTATGAAAAATATTATATTTATAGTGAACAGCTGAAATCATTAAGTTAGTAATTGTTCTTCAGTTTTTTGTTTTGTTTTTGTTTTTTTGTTTGTTTGTTTGAGGTAGGATCTTGCTCTAGTCCAGATTGACCTGGAATTCACTCTGTATTCTCAGGGTGACCTCAAACTCACTGCTATCCTAATCCTCATACCTCTGCCTCCCAAATTCTGGGATTAAAGATGTGTGCCACCACGCCTGGCCTGCTCTTAAGTTTTTGTTTTTAGATGAGGAATAAGAAGAAATAGATGATTTATTATCCAGTTTTTGTGATATAACTAAGCAAAAAGGGTGTAATAAACAATGCAATCATATAATTAAATATGTAAAGATTCATATTTTTTCAGAATGATAGGTAGGCCAAAAGGAATTTTTAAAATATTTTATTTATTTATTTGCAAACAGAGAGATATAAACAGAGAAAGAGAGAGTATGGGTGTACCAGGCCCTCCAGCTACTGCAAACCTAACTCCAGATGCATCTGCCACTTGCTGCATCTGGCTTTACATGTGTACTTGGGAATTGAACCCAGGTTGTTAGGCTTTACAGGCAAACATTTCACTGAGCCATCTCTCCAGGCCCAAATTGTATTTTCAAAAGAACTATGATTTTACAGAAGAAAGGCAGAAAGAGCTTCTTAAGTGTGTGAGAACAATGCCAAATAAATGTGTGGAGATGAGAGAATAAGTAGCTTTTATTAATGTAGGTTAGGATCATGTCAAGCTTGGAAGGTATAAAAAGGGTGGCATTCAGTTTGATTCTAGAACGCAGTGGTATAAGCTTGGGGCTCCAACAAAGGGTACAGTAGTCAGTGCTTGAAAGAGACAAATCAGTATTGAAGCATAGAAATAATTTTCCCGTATTTGATCTCTAATTTTAGGCTGTTTGAGTTCTGTTCATGAAAAATATTAGGATATTAGGTTCTAAGAAAGGTCCAAAGATAACTGCAAATATAAAGCTAGAGGAAAATATTTCAGTACTTTCAGTTTTGGACATTGTACAGCACATGATTTTTAAAATTTTTACTTGCTATCATTGCTTTATACCCTTTGATTTCTTCTTCATTTATGGGGGCAATTTAGTGTTCTGCAATATTAGTACATCATCTTTGGTGTGTTACAGTCTTGTGGCTGAAATTTCAGCTTTACCACTTAATTGAGTTCCTCTTACAAGTGATTAGCTGGCAGAGCTTTAATTTCTTTATTTGTAATTTGACCATGAGAATAATGAACCCATAGATGCTACATGAAAATTACATATAAACAAACTCATAAAGAATCCTCAAACACAACTCTCCCCATTTCTCTCATTCTTAACCACCACAGAAGAGAAGTCTTAGAAATATTGTGATGGTGAACCTTAAATATTCATATAGTAGGACCAAGCTTTCTATGAATGGTCCAAGGAGTAGTTAATAGTTAAGATCACTAGCTAAAAGGTGGAGGGAAACAGATTTCAAGCTTATCAGAAATGATATTTCTAAAGATCGGATATTAAAGTGGATGTATTTAAAAGGATCAAATAGGTATTTAGAATAGAAGAGAGGATATCTTATCTCCAGTCCTTATTCTGTGATTCTGTGAGCTTACATAGTAAGATATATTTAGCCTATGCAGAAAAAGAATGTTTAAGTTGCTAGTATTGTAGCAAAGTGTGCAAGTATCTGGGCATCCCATGTGGGAAAGGTTAGTGAGAGGTGTAAACTGCAAATATTCATGGTACTAATATTTGGGGTGACATTTTGCCATGTGGTTGCAATGTTCCTTATGATCCAATTTAATTAAAATGGCATAATTTGTAGTGTAGAAGACAAAGAGAAACTAGATAGGCGAGGCATATAATAGGAAAAGATCAGTTTATGAGACCATGAAATACTAATATTTTCTTGGAGACCTAGAAAACTGGTAGACCATTTGGAATGGAGAGCAATACAATGATACCTTCTTTTCTAAAACCATTCTGCCATAAGACATGTTGGTAGTTTCTTATGTTTGTGCATTTGCACATAAAATGTGGGAACATATATATTTGTATGTGTATGTATATTTACATGTATATGCTCACTGATACTTTACATGTACTAATAAATTGAAATTTTAAAGCTAGACTCAGGATAACATAAATTTTTTTAATTGTCTTACTAATTATGATTTCACCCGTGTCTTGCTACATAGTTGGGAAGGTTTCATTAATAACAATAAAAAGTATAAATCAATGTAAAGGAGCTCCTTTAAGAATTGCAGTTTTTCCTGGCCCAATTTCACTGTTATTGTCTCTTAGTATATATACAGTAAGCAAGATTTCCTAATAGGGGTACCAGTGTTACTTTGGCCTCTTTGGTGACTATTTACTAGTACTTAACATTTTTCATATTATTATTCTGCTACAATAACATTATTCATTTAAGCCAGTCTTTCATAATGTGAGTTGCTTTTTTAAAAAAAAAATTAGATAGTTGGTGAGTTTATTACATAACCTAGCCATGTCTTAGTCCATTTTGTACTGCAGTAACAGAATACCAGAGATTGGACAATTGATGAAGAACAGAGATATATTTCTTATACTTTTAGAGGGTCTAAAAATTAACAGCTTTCATCTAACAAGGTCCTTGCAATATGCTCTCATGGAAGAATGTGGAAGGTTAAGAGCCCAGGAGTGGGGAGGAGAGAGAGGACTTACTCCATGTTTTAGAAATCACCCTAGCAAACCCTATGGCTTTGTCTCTTTTATTTATTTTTCATTAAACAGAAGTCATTGAGCTAGGTTTCACTTTTGTTATTTCTTAAAATTTTGAACTTATTGATTCACTGTATCTATTGACAAATTTTGTACATATATAATGTAATTTGATCATCCCCTCCCCATTACTTTCTCTTGACCTAACTTCCTTCATCTCTCACAGTTCCCATCTCTCAAGTTAGGCTTTGAGGATTAAGTTTTCAGTGCTTATATTTAGAGGGGAGGCACATTAAAACCATAACAAACCATAAAATTAAAATTTTGTGCCTATATTTATACCTATAGACCCATAAATTCTTTTTTTTAATATATATATTTATTGACCATAATGAGTTACATTATTTAGTAGGAAAACACTGAGTTGTTATCCCCAATTCCCCAGTGCCCCCCCTCCCCATCCCCAATCAGCAGGATATCCTCTTCCATGGGTCGTCTGGATCAGTCCTTGTGGCAGGGGACCATGGATAGCCTAGTACTCAGCCTGGTTCTCCTGACCCAAGTGTGTTGTTACTCCCATCCACAAAGATTCATGTGATGCCATAATGCTCACAGGTGGTCACGGAATGGGGGAAGACAGGTAATAGCCATTTTTTCCAGAAGTTGATAGGACGCACATACATAGCAGTGAACTTGAACCTCAGGTGAGTTTCCCCCTTGTTGACTATCCCCTCACCAAAGAAATAAATTTATCTCAGGTGGCTTTGGCCCGTTTGACTACATGTATTGTCCCACTGCCTGAAGGATCTGTGTGGTGAGGAGATGGTCATGAAATGGCACTCTTTGAAACCTTAGTGGACAAGAATCTGACTCCCCTTGCCCAGTTTGTTGACATTGCTGTAGCAGTGGGTCATGAAAATTTTCAGGGGGTAGCCCAGGCAGCATCATTTTCCTGTAGAACTTTAGCACCCCTGTAGGTCAGTTGGGGGTCCTGACTGCAGCTGATGATCTGGCCCTGAGGGGTGGGGCCTATGACAAGGTAGATGGGGATTCTGAAGATAATACTGGGCTAGATGAACTCTAGTTTCTCTGGGAACTCTGTCCAGGCCTCTGGGAACTATGGCCTGTGCATCGATGAGAGCCTGCTCCTGATGCACAGACGCTGGAGTCATCTGGACTGACTGACCAGTGGGGCTGTCTAGAGGATATTTGCAGTTTTTGTGGCTGTCACATCAAATATGGAATGATGAGAGAAGAGTCTACCAGGGCAGAGCTGCAGGGTGCCTGTAGTGGGAAGCAGTTGTAGTATCACACCCCTCGAGAGGGTCCTCTGAACAGCATCCAGCCCCTGCCACTTGGCAGGTAACCCACAGCCAGCACCATTCTGGTTTCCAACATCCTGTGTTCTCCATCTGCTTCTACTTGGAGCAGTGTGTCACAGAGTGACTGAGGTTGTGCAGAGCCTACCAGGCCTCCAGAGCATATTATATATCATATGATATATATATATATATATATATATATATATATGTCATATATATATAATATATGGTGGCAGATCCCAAGATGGAGAATGGATCTGAAATTTTTATTTTTATCAAAGTACCCAATAAAGTACTGATTTTCAAGAAATTGCTCAAGTACAGGTGTGTAACTAGTAATCAAAAACAATGTGTTTAATATAAGGTCAGTTTCTTTGTGTGTGTGTGTGTGTGTGTGTGTGTGTGTGTGTGTGTGTGTGTGTGTGTGTGTGTGTGTAAGCCAGAGGAAAACTTAGGGTGTCATTCCTCAGGTGCCATCTACTTTTTTTTGAGTCAAAGTCTCTCAGAGGCCTGGAACTTCCCTAGTGGGTAAAACTGGTTCAGTGAGACACAGAAATCCACCTGCCTCCACATCCCTAGTACTGGGATTTCAAGAGCACCATCAAGCCCAGATTTTTTACATGAGTTTTGAAGCAAAAACTTTATTATCTCCCCATTCCTTATTAAGACAGTTTTTGTATAGAAAAAAACAGCCTAATAATCACATTGATCCACCTGAGTTAGCAAATGTGCTAATGAATCATATTTACTTCTGATTTATTTTTCTTAACAAAAGCACTTCTAGAAATACAGTTATGCTCTCTTGGTATCTTTTCACTTGTCCTTTATGTTAGTCACTGAAACTCCCATATTATTCATGTGTATGGAAAATAGTTGTGTGTGCTTTAAAAATTTGTATAAATGACATGCTAAATGCATTCTTTCATGTAATTATGAAATTTGAAAATACCTAATATTAAAATGTTAATAATCCATTATTTAGCACTTTTACTTTTAGGTATATATATAATAGAAATTCTTGTACCTTGAACATAAAAGATTTCAGGGGGATGTTTGTCTCAGCATTGTTTCTAACAATGAAAAACTTAAACCTAGATACCTACAAATAGATGAATGGGAAATTAGATACAACATAATAGAATGCAATAGTAAAAATGAATTAATTCTCTTCTTCATATATCATCATAAGAGTACAGTGAGTACTTAGTTTCTAGCTACTGAGATAATATTAGTTCTTTGGAAATATGCTGGTCTAAAATAACCTAATTAAGATGCAATCCCTCCATTGAGAAGGTATGCTAATGGATGGAATGACCATTTGAGTATATTAACATTTTCAGCATGAACAAGACAGTACTGTGCCTCCCTTGTCTTTCTTTTTTTTCTTTTCATTCTCTTCCCAAGCTCTCTCTCCCATGCTTCTCTTTTTGTTTTTTTCCCCATTCAGACAATCCTAGGGCTTTTTTCTAGCTCCTGAGCTAGAAGCTTTAAGATTGAAAAATACATCATAATAGGAGCAAAATGCTTTAGTAAAAATGGTAATACTAAGAACATGGTGATATTTTCTACAGATTACTGAAGTTTAATTTAAAAACACTTAAACATGTTAGAACTTACTTATCTTGTATTTGCTATATAACTGTTTATTGGTTAAAAAAATTTAAATGTGTAGGGACAAATATGTTGGAGTAGCTTTTCCATTTTCACTGGAGACAGTGTCCTATTGCTTTATCCATTCCTTGTCGAATGACACTTATAGTATATAATGAAGTCAGGCAGTTTAGATACGAAGAGAGGACTATGGGGAGAAAATATCACTTACCAGGATCATTGTTTAGGCCTTCTGCAAAAAAAGAATCAGAATTATAGGTCTGATCTGAGCAGGTCTCTTGAAAGGTAGAATAGTGCTTAAATGTAGCTCATCTAGATCCCAGTTGGATATAATGTTTATTTCTGTGTTTGGCAGTCGTGGTTGGAAAAGAACAAGAGATCTTTATTTTCCTAGCTGGGGTTTTACTGCCTACTTCACATAGCTTCTGTTAAAAAGAGGAATGGTCCAAACATGGTGGCATATGCCTTTAATCCCAGCATTTAGGAGGCAGAGGTAGGAGTATTGCCCTGAGTTCAATGCCAGCCTGGGAATTCTAGATGAGCCCCAGCTAGAGTAAGATGCTACCTTGAGGAGAAAAAAAAAAAAAAAAGGAATGGTTTCTATTTTGAGAAGCAATGGAATTTTAATTAAGCATATAAAAAGTTTAGAAGAATTATTAGAATGGAGACATTCATTTATTCTGAAACTTTGACTAAGAATTAACAGAGTTAGAAAAAATTTATTCTATGCATGCTGTGAGTTTCATGCTAAAACAAACTTAAAGAAGAGCTAGGCAGTAATCATTTCTTGAAGAAGTTGCTCTTAAAAGTTCTTGAAATAACAAAATTTTAATTAACAGAAATGAGAGAGTGAAACAAAAGAACCATTCCTTATTTTCTTAGATCCCAGCACTCTATTAATTTTAATAAAATAAGTAATTAGTCATGTGTTATAAATGTTAATAAAGGATGATAGTGATGTAAAGTAGTAGGCTTCTGCTTGAGGGCATCTGGACCTTTAAGGATGGTAGATATTGGGTACATTGAAAGGTGAAAAGAATATCCCAGACAGTACAAAAGAGCTCTTGCAACTTGGGAGATGTGACTCCATGTAATGTTTTTGAAGAACTGATTACAAGAGGTTATATGCATGAGAAATGTGGGCTTTGAGAAAGATGCTAGGCATAAAATACAGCCGGCTAGGTAAACTGAGACCAGCTGCTTCCTTTAATAATGTTTATGTACATTTGCTTTACCTCCTCTCATTCTTATCTAGGCACTTGCAGTCCAGTTCTCCAGACAGCAGACTGATCCTTAAAAAATAGGAAATCCTGTCACACTTCTGCTAGAGTCTCTAGTGACTTCCTGTCTCATTCAGAATAAAATGAAAAGTTGTAACCATGGCCCAAGTGGCCCTGTGTGACCGCTTCCTACATTGCTAATCTCACCTCATTCTTAGCCTGGCTCACTCTAGCTCTGTTACTCCTCTGAACTTCCAGGACTATGACAGTCCTGCTGTACAAACCATCCCATTTAGAACCTTAACCACTTTTCTAAGAGCTTCAATTTTAAGGTTTTTTAGCAGATAATAATGGCATAGATTCATGGTGTTATTTGTTGTTGGGCTTTAAATTAACAGTCTATTTCTCATTGATCCTCTCAGAGTAACAATGTCTGAATCATTGAAATTTCTTTTGATTTTTTTTTATCTATTTGTGTGTGTGCACTTGAGTGCTCATCCTTTGGTGGAGGGGAAATTGAACCAAGGCCAGCGGCTTTGCCAGCAACTGCCTTTAAACACTGGCCCATCTTCCTGAGTATTATAACAATAACTACATGTTAAGAACAAATACTGAAGCATTTGTTTTGTAACAGGTTAATTTTCTTATCTATATTTTATAAATGGTGTCTTCACCTAGTCCTAGATGTAACCATGATGTATTACAAAAATTCAACTATTGTACATTTTACTAGCTTCAAATAGGGAAATTTTTACACTGAGTTATAAAAAATAAATTGGTTATACAGAATCAACAATTTACATTGATGGCTCTATTAAATACTAATTATTCAGTTCCCTTATAACATTTTCTCTTCTCTCTTAAAACTTGTATCTCTCCAAACTTCCCAAAGTGTTGTCTGGCCAACCTTGAGGAAAAACAATCGTGAGATAAGTGGCCTATCTCTGTAGAATTGTGGAGAATTGACCAAGCCTTGTTTAAAACAGATTTTCTACCATATGGTCTGTTTCTTTAAGTCTTGGCAATACCACCTTCTCTCTGCTCTTCTTTTCCTATGCCTTACCTTCCCAGTCCTGTCCTGTTACTAACACCACCAAATATTATAAGTAAAGCAAGCATTAGTTTTAGATCATTAGTATATCAGCAAATTTGAAAATGTAAGGATTGTCTTTCTGTTACAAACATAAAATTTTTCTCTTGCAAAAATTATAGGGGATGGAGTGTTAGATCTCTCAACAAAGAAAACCAGCATAAAATCTGAAGAGTCGTCCATTTCTGATCCTTCTGAAAATTCAATGACTGGGTAAGCAATATCTAGGAAATATAAATTAATGTTAACATAAAATTGTTTCTGCAGAGAACTCTTAATACTATGATGAGTAGTGCTGACATATATTTTTCTTCCAGAAGTTTTGTCATTCATAAGTGTGTCTCTTTCATACTTCTCATTTGTCCTTTCTTTCTTTTTTATCCTTTCTGTTAAAGAAAAGTTATCAGAACAATCACCAAACTTTAATTCATGTTTACTAAAATGAACTACCAACTTAATCATAGAATACAGACTAAGAAGCAGGACAAGTCAGAGAACTTTAAATACTTGAGGTAGACTTAAGGGGACTGTAATTTTAATATTTAACGTTTTAAAAAGTGAACAATATCTAAAAGTACTTTATTTACTAATTTTTTAAGCTGGCTTATAGTATTTCCATTACTTCTTTATGCTTTAGATGTGGTGGCAAGCAATCTAATATACCAAGTAACCATCACAAAAGTCCTTTCATGTTCTGAAAGCTGTTATTAAATTAATTTATAATCACTAGTGAAATGCTGTTCTGTTGGATTTTTTGGTGACTTTTGCATCTTCTCATTAACTAACTGCATAGAAGTCTTTTTACATTTAAATCTGAGATGTAGAGTGTCATTTGTTTCAAGTAAGGCTGTAGTAGTACTTGAGTCATGAGGTAAACTTTCTGAAAAACTTACATTTTTACAATGATTCATTCAGAGTACAAATAACATCTAAAATGAAATTATTCATATACAGCTCTTTTTTCAAATTTTAAATTTTTATCTAGAGGAAAATTAGTCCTGTGTAACTATGGGATGTTTTTGTTGGGAAATATTCTTGCTCTACAGATTTCCTTTAAATGGGTTGACTCTTTTATTACTTGTTTAGCGGTAACGTCACGTTTCTACTAACAAAAAATCCTTCAGGATTTCGGTATTTTTTATAACGGAGTGCTAATTGTACAATAGAAATTCTAAGTGTTGCTCTGCAAGCATCTGTCAGAGGAAAAGCAACATCATGAGAATATTTTTACAAATACTCAGTTAGGATTTTTATGTTCTTGGAAGGTCTGCCCATTGAGGCCACCGTATGTATCATTGACACATTGTCCTACCAGGACTGTAGCGTTTGCTTTGATAAGGAATAACTACTACAGCTCACAGACTTAAAAGTGTCCTAAGCAGTGATGTTACCTAAGCAAGCAGTATAATAAAGGAGTGGACCCCCCCCTTCCATAGCTGTGTGAGAGTCTCTCATGCATCAGTTTACCATCGTTTCATTCCATCCATCCAGGAGACTACACAGAAACAGAGAGGACTATGTGGAAAGAAGTGCTGAGTTTGCAGATGGTTTGCTCTCAAAAGCTTTGAAAGACATTCAGTCTGGAGCACTGGACATAAATAAAGCAGGCATACTTTATGGCATACCTCAAAAAACTTTACTTCTCCACTTAGAAGCCTTACCAGCAGGGAAGCCTGCATCTTTTAAAAACAAAACTCGAGATTTCAATGATAGTTACTCATATAAAGACAGTAAAGAAACTTGTGCAGTGCTGCAAAAAGTAGCCTTGTGGGCAAGAGCTCAAGCAGAGCGCACAGAAAAAAGTAAACTCAACCTACTTGAAACCTCAGAATTAAAATTCCCAACAGCTTCCAGTTACCTCCATCAGTTAACTCTACAGAAAATGGTTACTCAGTTTAAAGAAAAAAATGAAAGCATTCAATATGAAACTTCACATCCCACTGTACAGTTAAAAATTCCTCAGCTACGAGTAAGTTCTGTTTCAAAGTCACAGCCTGATGGTTCTGGTCTGCTGGATGTTATGTATCAAGTTTCCAAAACTTCTTCAGTCCTAGAAGGAGCAGCTCTCCAAAAACTGAAAAATATACTACCCAAGCAGAACAAAATAGAATGTTCTGGGCCTGTAACTCACTCAAGTGTTGACTCTTATTTTCTACATGGGGACCTCTCTCCTTTGTGTCTTAATTCTAAAAATGGAACAATTGATGGAACCTCCGAAAATACTGAAGATGGATTGGATAGAAAAGATAATAAGCAACCCAGGAAAAAACGTGGCCGCTATCGGCAGTATGATCATGAAATAATGGAAGAGGCCATTGCCATGGTAATGAGTGGAAAAATGAGCGTTTCCAAAGCACAAGGAATTTATGGGGTACCTCACAGCACTTTAGAATACAAAGTAAAAGAAAGATCTGGAACACTGAAGACTCCTCCGAAGAAGAAACTACGGTTACCAGACACTGGGTTCTATTTAACAGATTCAGGGACTGGCAGCTGCAAAACCAGCAGCAAGCCTATGTAGATTACTTGTTAGGAAATGTTTGTGTGCGTGTGCGTGTGCGTGTGTGTATGTGCACAGGTGTGTATTTGTGTCTACATACACACGTGGAAATTACAAATGCTCACTCTGACAGGAGACATGAAATTTTACAGTTCAAAAACCACTTACATGCCTTTTAAAAAGTTTTATTCAGGGTTTTCACTGTGGACAGAATTATATAGTTGCTTAATTCTGATAGTTTGTATTTAATCCTTGTATAAATAGGT
Source organism: Zapus hudsonius (assembly GCA_004024765.1). Lineage (NCBI taxonomy): Eukaryota > Metazoa > Chordata > Mammalia > Rodentia > Dipodidae > Zapus > Zapus hudsonius. The sequence goes on along the minus strand of PVHP010001246.1, from coordinate 26,891 downwards.
GAAAAGATTCAGGTTTTCTTTAGTAGTCAATAGCATAAAGTGTGAGAATACAAGTAATTGTCAAGTGAAATATTTTTTATTGGTGAAAGAACATTCTAGCCATTCAGATGAACCATCTTATAATGGAAATATGTTGTTAATGGTTGTAAACACTTTTACATAACATACCTACAATTACTGTAAGTATGTCAAAGAACCAATCAATGTTAGACAGCTATCTTCATACTAAGAATTACTAACAATACAGTATTAATATACTACAGTACATTCTCTGAAATACAAAATGCACTCATGTGCATCCACCAGGAATAATAGAGAAGAAAATCTTAAAGGATATGTATAATGAAATTTAATATTTATCATTTACTGTTCATTTAGCAGGAAGTTGGGGTTCATAAGTATATAGTTTAAAAGAAGAAAGCTGACACATAGCTACCCCAGCAGCTATAGAGTTCTTTAATATAAGATGGGATACTAAAAACAAAAGGTAATTTAAATTTAATTATTAAAATAATTTAATTTTGTTTTCATTTGAAAACTAAGCTGATGTGTCAGGTTAGGACAAGCTGGAATGCGACGTAGAGCATGTTGGTGATGTGCACAGACAAAGCTTGAGAATGATCATTTTGGTTTTCAGTGTGCTGGTTAGTTGATGTTATGACTACTTTAAAGTTTAAGGATTGTGACACACTCCTACTATTGAAAAACCTCAGTGTAACTTTAATATATTTGCTGCTGTGACATTTCAAAACATTTTCAGTTTATCAAAATGAATTACAGATTTCATTTTGGTGGGCGATACATTACCATTTTGCTAATAACCAAATTTGCAGTTTGTTCAGGGTCTTGAATAGATTTACAGATATTTAACACTGAAGCTGTTTTGAACTTTTAGTAATGTAAACTCTTTACTAATTGGGTAGTTAGAAGCTGGGCAGTGCATTTTAACTTTTACTAGACTCCTAAGAGACCAGTAATGTTTATATAACAGTTTTAAAATATGGTTCAGAGTATTCGTGTGGGTTTATGGAGGATGTGTTTTTTTAGTAGTAAAGTATTAAAAGCAAGTACCTCCATATCTTTATATAATGGGGATTTGCTTTATAGATTCAAAATTCTCCGAGTGCCCCTTTTCTTGGTTAAAATTCAGGTTCTAATCAGTTTCCTAAGTCAATTTTCCTAAATTCAAAAGGAATTCTTATAGCTGAATTTTAAAAATAAGTGCTTGTCAAATACTTGTGTTTCTACACTTGTGTTTGTGTGTATTTAATAATCACATATAAATGTGATTATTCAGCTATTAAATTTTTTAACTGCTTACTTGTACTTAAACCGAAGAATGAGAAAATCCAGGTCATTCATTACTTGGTCTGAGATCTGTACTGATCCTTTCCAGCTGTTAATGTTATCTGAATACTAGGGTATGAATCCTCTTGTTCACTACCCCACCCTCCCCCACCCAGAAATATACATAATAGATTACAAAACAGCAGAGTCAGGGTCATCTTTCTTTTTAAAGAATTAAGCCATATTTTGTGAGGGCCAGAACTTGGATTAATATATTTCCTCTCCCTCCTCGTTGAAAACAAAGTTAAAGGTAAATCAAATGTTACAAAACAATTTTATTGACCTCTTTATACAGAATTTACTTGCAAAATTTTAGGGGCTCAAATGCATTACTTAATATTTATATTATATTGAGCTTTTTTATTCCTCACACTATATTTACATTATTAAACTGGTTGAGAACTTTATAGTAAAGGGAAACTTACAGAACACTTTTATATCATTTAAAAGATGACCTGACCAAAAACTTTACAGGATTCATAAATCAGGGATCATTTTGCTATTGACTTCACATTGATCAGTAATTTTATAGGTAATATTATAGTTAATTTGCAGCATTTTAGTACTTGTATTATTTATTTTTGGTCAAAAATAGTAAATTAAATATTTTTTGATAGTTTATAGGTAATGATCAACCCATAACTTTTAAAAGAAACAAAATGCTTCTATTGATGAGTTAACTTTTTGATTAAACAAACCTAGGAAAGGCAGGGAAATTTATGGGTTCCCCTTCTCCCATTGGTTCTATTAAGATGTTCTTTATGTTAAACTTTCAAAGTACTTTATAAATTTAGTTACCAGTTATTACTTAATTCACAGTTTTCTGAAAAATCCAGTTTCAGCAGACTTTTAATGAAGATGAAAGCAACCCTTATGTGCTTTCTACTTATTTGAATGTTCCTCAAGTATTTTATATTTAAAATTAAAAAGAAGGAAAAGAAAAACAGTGCCTCTGTTTTTAGAAAACTACTGCTCAGTAAAGTTGTTTAAACCATTTCTGGTAGCTAATGACAATTTTATATTAAATTGTATACTAACTTTAGTGAGACTGATTTTTTTTAGTTGTTTACAGTACAAATACTTGTGTTTGTTTTTTAATTGCAGTATTTCCATTGTCGCAGTAATTTAGTAAAACTCTGTGGCTGCCTTGATTTTTTTGACAGATTTTGTTAATATAAACTGATTGTTAGGCAATTAGTTATATTTATGCATAAATCAATTGCACTATAATTCATGAATTATTTATTACAATATTTTCTAATGAATTCATGTATCTGTCTTGTGTTGTAAATGTACTGTAATTCTGTTCCTACTTGTGTTGTTATATATCTAAATCTGATTGTATGGATTTTAATTGTTCAGTTAACGTGTTTCTAGGTTGTAATTTGTAGTAAAGCACTTCAATGCTTTTGCACTTAAATTTACAACACTGTTGGTGTGTGATTGATTTATTCATTCAGTAAAAGAAAAGAAAAAACTGACTACACTGACTTCTTATTAAAAGTAGTATTGGAAATTGACCCTTTTGAAGAAATATTTCAACAACTTATAATGGAAAAAAGGGAAAGTAACAAAACTCAAATGTTTGGGTTTATAAACTAAGCAGGAAGGAGCTAGAAAATTGATAAGAACAAATATGAGATCTATAAAACGAATATCTGAATATCCAATCAGTACCTGTGTTAAGCTATTCATATAGAAGTTATTAGCCGCTGGTATTGTTGAAATTACAGTATTAAAGTAACATGCTAAATAGGAAAACTATAGTTCCTTGGAATTTTATGAGTTTAATCAAATTGAAATTATAACTTTCTTTTCAATTGCTGGTTTTGGTTACTTCTGTTTTAACAGGACTTACTAAATTTTTGGTGTTGGGGATTGAACCTGGACATGCTAAAAAGACACTTCCAGTGAGCTGCACTTCTCAGCTCCTGATTACTTTATGCATCATAGAAAAATGCCTTTGAGCACGTTAGGAACTATTATGAAACTACTACTATATTGTTGAAATACAGTGCAACATATTTTTCCCAAGAACTTGTATATACACTCTTTCATTGTTAATTAGCAAATATGTTTACTAGGCTGTGACATCACTTCAGAATCTGTGTGCCAGTTGGGATATTTTGGCTTTTCTTTTGATTATCCGAAATTATACATTTGAATTTACAGAAAGGGATATAGTTATATCTTAATATTTTTATAGTTGCCATTTCATGTTGCCATTGTTCTGTACAATTTTTATAACTATGAATAACTTCTGAGAATAATTTCTATCATTTTACACACACGACCATTACACAATCTATTTTTAAAAAAAATTTTCAGAAGGAAAAGAAGTCCTATGTCTTCATCTTTCTAGAGGCAGCACTAAACTTGGAGTTCTGTTGTGAGCTCACCTCTCTTCTGTCTTTGCTAGACAGGTTCTTTATGTCACTCCTTGTGCTAGTTTTACTAAAACATTCATTGAATCTTGTAGTTACTTCTCTTCCAGAAAAGTTTTCATCACATGTTCAAAATCTGCTTCAGTATTTTTTCTACTCAAATAATATACATTTTTAAAAATGCAAATGAAATATTGCATGTTTGTGAAGTAAGATGTGCCAGTTTCAGGGGGCAAAATAAAAATATTCCACTGTTTATTTTAAAAGAAAAAATCCTTTTATGTTTTAACACACTGTGAGCATACTAATCCTTTTTTAAAAAAATGCATTCTTCAGTTGTGTCAGTTGTAAGCAGTATGTCCTAATTCCAATCATAAATAAAATTTGTACAAACTAAGAACAATAACAAATGTAACACATCTGAAGAGATAGGCTACTTTCATGTACAGAGTACAGAGTTTGGTGATATGTTTAATTAAAATGGATACTTTTCTGAAACAGAATTCTCTCAATACATTTTATTCTTGTTGCTGGTCTTGGACTGAAAAAAAAATAGAAAAACTAAGGTTCTAAATTGGTTGATAAGCAATCCTGGGTCTTAGTTAAAATTCGATGAATATTAGTTTCTGTAGTGAGGAATTTTTCTAACACTTGAAATTTAACAATTAGGTAAGTAATGACTTTAGTTTTTCTATACTTTAGTATTTAAAATCAATTATAGATTTAATTTTTAAATAGCTTCCTTTTGTTTTCTTACTAGCTTAACATTCCTGAGCTTAATCTCAAAATAAATTATTTACATGAAAGCTGAATACCTTAATTTTCTCATGACTGCAGACCTCTCTTTTATTACTAATTTCATATCACTACCTAGCTAAATACTTTAAATAATGATTTTACTCCTACATCTTATTTTCCTTATTTTAACTAATATAGACCTGATAGTTATTAAAATAACTTGCCAATGTCTACATTACAAAAATTTTAACTATTTCTGAAGCACTTTCCATGGAAGATTAATATATTCAAAACTATTAATATTATCAATGTGTAATATATTCATGCATAATGACCAGCTTTTGTATTGTAAAAGGCTTTGCTTGTCAGAGCTTCCCTGTATTTTCACTAAACAATCAAGATATACTTGTTGCAGCTCTGTCTAAGGAGCCAGGAGTTCAACAGTAACAAAGTACCTCATTCAAACTCGTGTCAAAACTATAACCCCTTATCATGGTATTTTTGCTGTAATTCATTTTTTGTTTGATTTTTATTTTTAGTTCAACTATTGATGCAAAATCAGAGGAACCTACTAAAATGGAAAAAGGAAAATCAGCATTAAGCAAAGTTTTGGAATCTTTGTGCACACATCACCAGCAACAAGTTTTGGCTATGTTGAAATTTCTAGTTCAAGAGCAGAATGCTGCCTCTCTTTGCTGTTGTAATTCATCGTGTGCTATTTCTTCAGACTCTCAAAAGCCCAGATTTGAAGATGACTTACATGGTCCATTCTGTAGTTGTGAATATAGGCTGGCAAAAAGAGGGTGTTTACAAAATGAAAGACAAAGCCTTGGTTTAGTAGCTCTGCCAGTTTGTATTAAAGAATTACATTGTTTATCTTGCCAAACTGTAACTGTTGAACACATTAAGACAGTAATGAATAGAGGAATTGAAAACACTTATAACTCACACAGGTGCTATTCTGGACTGTTAGCAAACATGCACTCTACAAAGCCAGCCTTTCATAGTCCTCATTTGTCCAGGGAAGAGTGTGAGCTTTCAGAGAGTCTTAAAGAAGCTTGTGGATCTCGAAGTCCCTCACCCCCGCCATTATCACCTGCACACACTGAAGGATTTGAAAAGTGGAAAGACATCATATCAGAGCTTTCAGTCTTAGAAAACAGCAGACTAGAAACAAGCACTAACCAGCCTCCATCTCTGACACCAGCAGAAGTAAGTGTCAACAAGGTCGATCGTGACAGCAAAATACAGTCAGTCAAGAAGTCTGGTAACCCTAATTCTGTACTCTTGGATGCCAGCAGCAGCTACAGTGCAAATTATGAGAAACCAGAAACTGCTATCATTTTTCAAGATTTAATGGATCGTATCAATGAAAAGTTAAAATCAATAGAAACCACAGATATGACAACCCTTGTAAAGTCATCTAGCAGTGACTGCACTACAGAGAGTGATTTTCATTTGGGTGATTTAATAACATCTCTCTTGCACAATGCAAAGGCCAGTGATTATAGTTTTATGGAATTACTGAATCAACATGATAAAAAAGTAGAAAATAAAATTATTCAGACAAGATTTCGAAAACGTCAACAAACCTTGATTGCAATGCACAGCTCTCATGATTCACCCATAATTAGAAGGCAGTCTTTACAGATAAAAAGAGAACTTGCTAGCTTTGATGAAAATTTTCTAAGAAAAAAGTACACTGAAAAAAATTCAAGGAAATTGGCATGCAATTCATTAGGAAAAGAAGAATTCCATCATTGCCAAGAGTCCTTAAAAATGTCTAAAAGCTTTCTAGACAAAAATCATGCTGGAATGCAGTTTTCACTAAATCCCGTGTCACAGTCCTTGCAGGTACCATGCCATAGCTTAGAAACCAACATGGTTTCTGATCAGTTTTCAGGAAACTTTACAGCAGCTTTATCTGAGAAAATGAACCTAAGAAAGTCACCTGTAGCTGAGAAAAACACTTTGCGAAATAATAGGGAAAATCTAAAACTAGAGAATGCACGAACTTCTTTAAGAAATGGCAGAACTAAACGAAATATTGTGCCTCCAGGGTGGTGTTCTATATATGTAACAAATAATTATGTTTTTAAAAAATCTCCTGAGAACAAAATAGTATCTGATTCCACACACAAAAAAGAGTTAGTGAAAGGCACTCCAGTTGAAAGTTCACAAAATGCAGACCCAAATAAAATTGCAATGAATTCTAATTTACAAGTTGTTGTGGAGCGTTTGGAAGACACAATGAATATGGCTCAGAAATCTTGGAATAGCCAGACGTTATCAGAAGGCTATAAAAAATTGATAGAAACTGATGGTAAAGACCAAAGTACTGGGAGAAATGTGACTCTTACTTTAAGTAGAATGGCATATAAAGAACAGGGTTTATCAAAATCTATAATAGTATCAAGCAATATTCTCAAAAATCCTGGGATGCCTGTAATGGATATGAGTAACGAAAGACTTGATAATCCAAAAAAGGCACCTCTTTTAGAGCGAGGTAGCAGGATACCAAGTGAGGAAAGTGCACCAACAAAACATGAAGATATTGCAAGCACTCCTTGTTCTAACTACTCTAGTCCTATAAAGCTCATGTTTTTATCTGAGATTAAAACCAGTGAAGGAGTAAAATATACTTTAACTTCAGTTGGTACTTCACAAGTGAAGGCTGGTGTTCCTCCCCCAAAACATATAACCCAACAGGTAGTTGGAAAGAAAACTGAAGCAAATGAAGGCATTCCAAATGCTAACTTTGAAAGCTGTACTTCTGCTGAGTATGATGCTGACCATCTTCAAAGAGAATTAAGCAGATTTCGTTGTGCAAAGGAGGCTGGAGAATCTCCTGTGGTGGTTACAAGTGGCTTAACTTGTGATAAGCCACTGGAAGACTGCAATGAGAAATCAAGCAGTGCTGTCCTGTCATCTTTTAAAAGAAAACCAGGCAGACCTAAAAAAATAGGTCCCCAGGTTGTGAAACAGATTAAACGGCCAATTGGAAGGCCACCAAAGCCTAAAATTGGTCAAATGGATGCCACCCTATGCCAAAATAAGTCCTTTAGTGCTGGCAGGAAAAGCCCAGAATCTCTCCTATCAGAAATAAGAGAAGGTATTTATAAAAAGAGTATTATAGTCACTGTTATTTATGGAAGATCAAGAAGAATCAAAAGGCATGTTTCTGAAGGAAACAATATGATGTCTTCTAGAAGTAATGTTACCAATTGTTCAACCAACTCTAACAGTCTCAGAAATACTAGAGAACATGAAATTGGCTCAGGCCAGAGTGTATGTGCCATGTCAGGATTGAGGAGTGAAAGTGAGGTCCTGGGTTCTGGCTTTGACCATGTCAGACCTATCAAAAGCAAGTCTGTGATACTTCAGCCTTCCAAGAATGTCATTTGGCCAAATCAGAAACCTTTGACAACAATTAGGAAGCCTGGTAGACCTGCAAAAGTGAAAATATCTGGCATATCTGTGACTGTTAGTAGAATTGCACCTCAGGAAAGAGAAGTAAGTATTAGCAGCTGCTTACCCCCTTTAGCACAGGAGGCTGTGTTAGAGAAGACTCTACCGCAAGAAAAGTTGGAGCAACAGTACAGTGAAATTGATAAGACAAAACTCACCGAAGTTGGCGCATTTAAAAATGAACCAGAAAGTATGGTTTCTACTATGCCTCTGAGTCATTCTGTTAGGGATAGAAAGCTGTCTCTGCATTCCTTACAGTCATCGACAGCTTCTAGCTCACTTATTTATAGTAATACTTTGCTTCATAAATCATGTAAACTTCATTTGCATAAAGGCAAAAACCTTAAACATAGGCAATCAAGTTTAAAAATAACTTCCAAAGGTACCCCAGGAACTAGATATTTAAGGAATGCAAAAAGGTGCCTTGAAGGTAGCAGATCAATGCCCATTCCTGAGGTATCTTTAGCTCCTTCAATTTCATCAGATCCTTTGCATAGGTGGTGGGCTACTTCGACTTCAAATGATTCTTTACTAGAGGAATTAAACAATAGATTTGAGCAAATAACAAATGCCTGGGTGCATGTGAGTAGAGATGAAGCTGAAAATTTTGCTCATAAAACAGAATACATTGAAAATGATAATTTCAAAATAGCAAACCCTTTGGATACTTGTTTTTTTAAACTTGAAGTTTCACCTGTAAAAATGCTTTTTCAGAAAAAGTATGATTTAAATGAACTCTGTACCTGGTTTATGCAAACAACAGAAACGCAGTCTCTCTCACTAGTTAGAAAAGCAAATGCCAGAAACCCTTTGGAAGTAATAAATACCAAGGGAATTAAGTTAGGAATGAAATTTTGTGAATTTAATACCAGTCCCTTCAGGAAGCACTTTAAAAAGTTTGCACTGTCCTCTCCTCCTAAATCAGTAAGGAAGTTGCATTTACTACATAAAATGGTTAGATCACCACTTTTCAATGTGAAAAGTAACTTAACACTAGCTAGATTGAAAAGGACTGAGTTTAAGAGATCACAGCTGGGAAAATGGAGAAAAGAGGGAAGGCCACACCATGCCAATTGGAACTCTAAAAAAAAGAATTTAAGATTTTTCTGCCAGAATCAATTAATTGAGACTGAGGGTGCAAGTGCTGATATTCCACTTCATGGTGAAAGCTCAGTAGAGAATCAGTATGTTTTGCCACCTGAGATCAAGGATGAATTTTTGCAAGAGAAGTTGACATTACCTGATTTCCAAACAGAAGCTAGTTTAGAGAGTAAAGTCCAGTCAGAAGCAAAGGAGAATGGGACAAATTGTAACCAAAAGAATTTTGAAAAGGAACCAAGACTAGGAAATGTGTGTCCTAATAATTGGAGGTCAAAAACATTAAAAGACTGCAGAATATTTTTGAGGAAGATCAACTGTCTTGAGCACAGAAATACCTTTAAGCTAAATACAATCATTTACTCCCCTGAATCGGATAGTGGAAGTAATCATCAGACACCTCTAGAAGAATCTAAGAGTTTTACTTTAAGATCCCATTCTGCTAGACAAAATTCTTGTAAGAAGCTAAGTCAAGAAAGAGAAAATACTAAAGCAAATAGTCCTTCAAGTGATAAATTGACTGACAAACTTGGCAATAGTAAGTTAAGTAAAGGTAACTTTGACAATAATCCTTCTGATAATTCTGAAGTTCTTAGCAAAATGAAAAGAAAAAGACCACCATGGAAGACCACAGAAATGTCAACAAAAAGACATAAAAGACAGTCTTGCAACAGTGGAAAAATGGCAAACTATTTTTCAAAATCCCAACTAGGTAAGTTTTTCTCTACTTAATTTTAAAGTTTCATTGTAGGTGCCTTGAGCAAAGCATAAATTGGAAAGTAGAGAAGGAGCAGTCAATTTAGTTAACCTATTTCTAAAATACTTGGACAACCTCATTTCTTGGCACCTAGTTTGAAACTCATTAAGTCGGGTGCTTTAAGCACACCAGTGCATTTCACCTTTCACTGTCTGGAATCAAGCACATGAAATATATTTAGTAGAGAGACAAATAGCTTCTTTAAAATGCATTGTGATTATATAAATTATGTTATCTGCTTTTTGTACCTTGATAGGGCTAATATAAAATTACAAAACAGTTTGACAGATAAATATTATGTAATTAACTAAAAATTATTATAATCTAGTGTATTTATTTTCTTGAAAAATAACAACTATGAGACCAGACAGGAGAAAAAGAAAAAAGAAAAAGCTCTCTCATTAAATACTGTAACACACTAGGCTGTCTTCTCCCCATCAGACTGTGATGCATTTGATACTGCATTGGAGCTTGCGTTAAGGCTACTTATTTGAAAACTGGTACATTAACATTTGTTCAACAAATCAGCCAACATGTTGAATATGCTTTTATTTTTTCATGTCAGACATTGAACTCATTTTTAAACATGACTGGCAATGAGAATTCCTTTCCACAGCCTAGCAAGTCATTGTTAAAATAATGTTAAATGAGAATGCAAGCAGAAGTTACTTTGCCTGTAATGATTTACCTTATAAGGTTATACAGACCTGACATTGGAATACAGAGAAACAACTGTTAACCTTGAGAATCTAGCAAAATGATGATGAGAACATGGAAGTTACCAGTTTGCTTAGTTAATAGGTGTTGGACAATACTGGGTATTAGGAATGTGAAAAAGTTTACAAGAGTTCCAGGTTATATTTGGAAATTAAGGACATTTTATTATTTGGGTTACTTTTTACATTTTATGTTGTAGGGGAATCTTGGGTTTGCTGGTGTGTTTGTGGCTTGCTTTTATTTTAAAAGCTTACTTAAAAGATAGTGTATGGTTGAAGAGATTGCTTAGTGGTTAAGGCATTTTCCTGCAACACAGAAAGACCCTAGTTCAGTTCCCTAGAGCCCATCTAAAAGCCAGATGCACAAGAGGGGGCATGTGTCTGGAGTTCATTTGCGGTGGCTGGAGACCCTGGCGCACCCATACTCTCTCTGTCTGCCTCTCCCCCTCTCTCAAATAAATATAATATTTTTTAAAAGATAGTGTAAATAGTATCATATCTCATTTAAATAGTCAAAGCAGTAAACTCCAAAGCATTATGAGGTTAATGATTTAAGCTCCCTCAATTAATAACTAAAATAACCTAATTCAGAAATACCTAACTTATAATGATATATTTTAAATATCTAACAGGAGATAATAAGTTTAAAAGAAGTTAAAGTAAAATCTCCATTATGAGAGAAAAATATAAATGATTAAAAACTTGTTAAGCAAGGTGTGGTGGCGTACACCTTTAATCCCAGCACTGGGGAGGCAGAGGTAGGAGGATCACCATGAGTTCAAGGCCACTCTGAGACTACATAGTGAATTCCAAGTCAACCTGGACTAGAGCGAGACCCTACCTCGAAAAACAAAAAACAAACAAACAAAAAAAAAAAAACCCTTGTTTATGGTCCTCACAATTACTAAAAATCACATTACAACAAATAACTGTCAGAAAAAAAGGGGGATAACACCTGACAGTGATTTTTCTTAATTCACTAAAAATACCCATTCACAGTTTCATGAAGAATAAAATATAGTTTTTTAAGTTGTCTGCATCCTCCTCATTTCATGCTGTTACAGTTCATCAGAGGTAATTTCATTAAATCATTTGACAACAGAACCGTATTTTATCCTCTCGGCTTCTTAACCTTTGTATTTTTCCAAAAGTAAAATATAAAGCTTATTTTAATGTGATTTTAACCCCACTGAATATGAGATCATCCAAAAACAGATGGAAGACATTATTACTTTTACAAATTAATTTTAAAAATCTTTTTTGGATGTTTAGAAATATTAGCATCATATTAAAAGTCATTTCTTATCTTTCCCATTTTCAAAATTACTAGTACTATATCCTGTTCTGATTAAAGTTTTAATTAATCATCTTTACTGATAACTTTCCTTCTTTATTTTAAACATTATTTTTTAAGATCATCATTTTATAAAGTTGTATTTCTAACAGCATTTGTTACATTTATCTAATGTTTAAATGTTTCTTAAAGTGTTGTGTTTTTCTCATTATTCCTGGTATTCCATACTTCTTTTTTTTCTTTTTTGAAGTGATGCTAAAACTCATCATTAGTTTTATATATGTTTTTCTTTTTCATAGGATAATTGGCAACTGAAGACTTGTGGGACTTTTTAATAATAGGACTTTTCTAGAAAAATTTGTGGGGCAATGTGTATATTGAATTCTGGAATATTACTCTGGTAGAAAGTATTATTTTTATCATGAATGTCTTGCTTTGCACATTTTTATAATAACTGTCCAGATGTGGTTTAATACATAGGATTTCTTAAGTTTGCATTTCACTATATATACTGCTCTGTATTCATTGTAGACATGTAAAAGGAAAAAATGGCTATTTCATCCAACAAATAATGAATGATGCCTGCAATATGTTCTTAGTCACTGTGGTAGAAGGTTCAGAAAGTTCTATTCCCATCTACATGAGACAGCATGACCTCTACAATTATCTAAAGAAGTCTATTTTATGTCTTGAGTAGGATAGAATGACTCGTGACATGGTTTTTCTCCGAAGAGCTTATCAGTTTATGGAGGATATAGAAAACTGAAATACTTGAATTGTAGGAACCTGTAGGAGGGAAATTGAAATCAGATTTATCTTAACATTTTTGCATTTAAGCACTGAGACTTGAAAGAATACTGAAAAGCTGTGCATGTAGATAACCTGTGTAATAGCACAATACATAGATTGGAGGTTAGGGTAGGAAACTGGATATACACATATGTATGTTTATGTCTTCACATACACATATAAATGCATATTTATGTATATATTTGGCACAGTGTTGGGGATTGAAGCCAGGGCCAAGTAATCTACCACTGACCTATATTCCCAGCCTTAAAGTAGGGTGTGTGAAGGAGCAGCTGTGGAAGGTGATCAATGCTATTGACCTTTCGTAATGTGCCCTTTGAGTTCCCAAAGAAAATGTGAACCTGCTTCTCATCATTAGTCAAGCAGCTGTGAATAAACTGACTTTGGACATACATGAGCAAGACTTTAAAATGAGAGCAACTTACTATGAACTCAAAGCTACCACTAGAACTCATCCTAAAATGTTTAATTTTCACATAAATTTTCAAGAATTCAGTTGAAACTTTAGACTCTGACACACTAAAAAAAAAGTTCAGTTTATTAACTCATTTTCTATCAAAAATGACTGAATTTTTTTTTTTTACATTTAGAGTTCTGCTTTTCACATAGGTTCTAACTTGAAGTGGTTGTTAAGTTGGCATATTGCTTCAACTACTGAAAGCCAGAGTGAAAAACTCAGTTTACTCTCATGACCCTGCTCATGAGCATTGCATCACTGTTCTAAACTGTGAACAGAAAACATTCTGCGAGCTTACTGGCTGGGCAGTGTCCTTTCTTTCTCCATGGCTGTTGCCGGTTGTGGTGGATGCTGAGCTGGCAGCTGGCCAAGGGTCCTTAGTTCCACTGTCCAGCCGAGCTGGGGAAGGAGCAGGGCAGCTCCCTGCTCATCCTTGGAGCTGGGCAGGCAGGACGCAAATTGGCGAGAGAAGAAAACTCTCGGGACACCGCTGCCATGGAATGGGCAGAGATCATTTATTGTATGTGGAGAGGTCATATTTATAGGGGAGAAGCCAGGAAAATTAGAGGCAGGGGCATAACAAGGGGATTGGTCAAGGCAGGGTGGTCTGTGGGCGCCTCACAAGTGGATAGGCAGGGGCTAGTAACCTGTGAATGCCTAATTTGCGTAAGTTGAGGGGCTTGCTCAGCCCTGAGTGGCGGGAAGTACGTGATTCTAGACATGGATTTGATGGTGGCAGCTATGGAGAAACTGTCACCTGGAACTGTCCCCTATTGTCCAGCACTGTTGGGGTGAGAACGCAGGGCTTCTTGTGGCTTCTTGTGGCTTGCCAGGGATCGAAAGAGGAGTGTGAGGAAGCACCTACTGGTTCTCAGCAGTGAGCCATCAGGGCTTCAGCCTGTCTCAACTCTCAGTTAACCCTTTATGTCCTCTGTGTCTTTTAGCAAGGTTCCACAGGGCAGCAACTGCACAGGGTGCGTGTGTGTGTGCTTGTGTGTGTGTCGGGTGGTAAGCCACAGGACATTTGTGAAGATCAGAGGACAGCTTTCTGGAGTCAGTCCTCACTTTCCACCTCTTACTGTTCATGACTACATTCTCCAGGCTAGTTGGTCCACAAGTTTCTAGGAGTTTCTGAGAAATTCTTCTCCCTTCTTATTGTAAGCCCAATGGGATAACAGAAGCAGTCCACACTTGCAGCTTTCAAGAGGTATATGTGGATCCAAATTGAGATACTGTGTGACTTGTATGGCAAGTGCTTATCTACTACTGAGCCATCTACCTGGCCTCACTGGATTATTGAGTGTTGTTTCACAGAATACCGATTTAGAGTGTCCTCATGTGATGTTAGTGTACAGATGTTTCTCTATTATAATTTTCTATGGAACTTAGTAAGGAGAGAAGTTTTAGGTATTAAGTAAAGACTTTTCCACTTCTGCCATATTACTGATATATTACAAAACAACTTTAACCACCTTTGTTTTGATATTCTTAGTTTTTTAATATAATTTTCTTAGTTTTTATATCCCATTACTTCCTCAGTCATCTGTGAACTTCTAGGATGTTCTTTTTCACTAATTACCCCATATCTTTCAAAGAGAGCAATTTACTAGACATGGTATTAGATAATAAAACACAGAGAAATTCAAGGAACTTATCTAAGAGATATTTTGTTTTCATAATCATTAAAACTAGAAAAAGCAATAATTTGGTTGATTCACATGTTTGGAATCCTAACCACTTGAGCTCAGGAGTTCAAGGTCAACCTGGGCAACACAATGTCATGATCTCAAAAATACTTTTTTGAAAAAAAAAAACCTAAAGGAAAAGAAAAAGAGCAAAAAAGAAAGCAGTGAGCAGGTATGAGACAATGAAATGAGTCCACAGGTTGGAGCTTAGGAAGGCAACAAAGACAGTGCCTTTGAAATACCACAGTTAGAAAAGGTAGGTCTGCAACCAGGGGAAATGATTTACAAAACACAGTGTGGTAAGTATTCCAACCACTGCCACCAAACTCACTCCATCCCCATTTCTTCACCTAAAAATTCAAAATTGTTAGCAGGTGCATCTTCTGTTCATACCCCTGGCTCCTCTGCTGTGTTCTCAATTACCTTACTATTTTCTCTTCTGGTCTGTGTTTGGGGAATAATTAAGAATTTGTAGTCAAGCTTTCCTTGTAGCCATTCTTACATTTTTGTGCAGTAAACAGATTTCTTCAGTGTGATTATTATAATGCTAAGCCTGGTGAAGTCACCCACTCTCCCCCTCCTTAAAAAGAAGAGTTTAGCTGTCTGAATGATCGTATCCCTCTACTTCTTTTCTCTGTATTTGTTTTATTTTAAATTGAATCTTAACTTCTTTCTCCCTCCACATCCCCCCATCACAGATGTTTCCACACTGGTATATTCTTTTGTTTACTGCTTTCTCATTTATAAGAACATAGAATGCTAAACTTTATAGGCCTACTAATATGTTCACTGAGAAATGTCTATCACTACTGGGTGCAGTATTTTATGTACTTTGAGGGGCTTGATTAGGTGGATCTCAAGGTTGAGGTCAGACATTCAAGTTCAAGACCCAGTCTCAAAACATGTCTTCTTTGTCCCAGCCACTATGCTAGACACAGGCGACAATGAGAGACAAAACCAGGCATGGATCTTGCCTTCACTTTTACATCTATTGTGGGGGCAGACATTGAGCAAATAATTTCACAACCTCCCCGTAAGATGCTAATGCTACTGTGGCACTGATAATGCTACCACCAATGCTGTGGCAAAGACTGCCCATGAAAATGCCTCTGCAGTTGAACTTAGAAGACCAAGTGATAGTGAATCAGTGATGCCATAGTATTGATCGAAGGACCATTGGCATAAAGGGTAAAGTATCTCAGTGATGGAAAGGTTAATTCTTTATTAATATTAGGTGTTTCCCTCTAAAAGATTTTAGGTTTAAGCAAATGATGCTCTGATATATTGTCATAAAATTAAAAATAGTTTCTAATTTCTTATGAGTTACTTAACCTATGGATTTATTTAGAATTGTGTTGTTTAGCTTTCAAATATTAGATGATATTTCAGATACCTATACTGCTTTTTAGGGAAAGGGATTTCTTTTAAGCAGTATATTTGATACTTGTTTTATCAAATGTGATTGTCTGCCTTTTATAGACCATTTATATTTATTAATATTAACATGATTCAGTTTAAATCAGCCAAAATCTATTTTCTATTTAACCTGTTATTTTGTCTCAATTTTTCTTTTTTTGCCTTCTTTTGGCCTTTAGATTATAGGGTTCCTAAACTCTAATTGTCTCCTAGATTTAAAGACACTTTAAAGCTCTCCTGGGCTCCTCCCCATGCCATGCAGCCTGGAAATTGACCAAGCACCAAGCCCGAGCAGTTTTAGGGCTTTCACCCTTTCACCTTCTTTCAGGAATCCCCATCATCCCACACTGCCTGTCAGCCCATATTTCAAGCCCACCTTGTGGGATCCATCTTTTTATTTAAGCTATTTTAAAATGAGAGAATGATTCTTATCCTTATTACTTCCTCATGGCCAAACTCAGAAATCCCAGGAACTGTCAAGTTGTTTATGTGCTCACACCTGGAGATAAATGCTGAACAAGACCAGCAACAATCTCTACTCATAGAAATTGTATTTCAGTGGGAGAGAAAAATGAAATAGAAGCCAGGTGTGGTGGTGCACGCCTTTAATCCCAGCACCTGGGAGGCAGAGGTAGGAGGATCGCCATGAGTTCAAGGCCACCCTGAGACTACATAGTGAATTCCAGGTCAGCCTGGACTAGAGCAAGACCCTACCTAAAAAAATAATGAAAAATGAAATAGAAAACAAGTTATGTTATAGATATCAAACTATAAAATGGCTGCCATAGGCTCCTAGAGGGGAGAGCAGAGAGGGAGGGAGAGAAAGAGCGCGAGCATGGAAGAGCCAAGCTTGCTCTTCTGTAGCAACCTACTCCAAAGACCTAGTCCACTCTCCAAGATTAGCACTAAGTTTTCGAAGACAGCAGTCAACTCCCACTAGACCCTGCCAGCTAAAGGCCCCACCACCTTTTTAAATTACAAAGCTTTTAACAGGAACTATTTTGAGTCAAAGCATAAGCAAACCATGTCAAGGTTTGCCAGGACTGTTGGGCTTCAGTCTTGTTTGTCTATGATGCTTTCCTGCGCCTCCAGATGATCACATCACATGATTATAAGCAAGTCATCAAAAAGTAAAACTTTCAGCCAGGCGTGGTGGTGCACGCCTTTAATTCCAGCATTCGGGAGGCAGAGGTAGGAGGATCACCGTGAGTTCAAGGTCACCCTGAGACTACATAGTGAATTCCAGGTCAGCCTGGACTAGAGTGAGACCCTACCTCGAAAAACCAAAAAAATAAAATAAAACTTTCTCTAAACAGCACTGGAACTTTTTAGTATTCTTTTCAAATTCTGGGATTGTAACTGGGTGGTTGAGTGTTTGCTAGAATTCCAGTACTGGAAGGAGGGCATAGTGCTGGGGAAGATGGCTCAGTCAGTAAAGTACTTAACTTACAAACTTGAATTTGACCCCCAGAACCTACTTTAAAGAGCTAAGAATGGCTTCACATGCCTATAATCCCAACACAGGTGAACCCCTGGGCTTCCTGAATGTCGATTTTCCTGAGTGTCAATTTTCAGGCCAGTGAGAGAACTTATCTCAAGAAAAGGTGGAGGACACCTGCAGAACAACATTCAAGGTTGTCCTCCAGCTTCCTTTACGCAAGCACACGCAAAGGCATATACGTGGACATCCACGCACATGTGAGCCTACACACTCAGAAGAAACATGCTACACACTACTACTGAAATTTTAGACTGGCAGGCTAGGGTACCTGGCTAGATCCGATGGCTTTTGAAAGTGCCCCTCTCCATTCATTAATCCGGAGATTAAAATTAAACTATTGCATTATCTTTCTCCACTATTAAATCCTGCAGAAACATCAGACACATACTTGCCATGTTTTATCATCAGTGGAAACACTTGTGCCTTTTATTTTTAACACATGCTAATTGAAACATTAATGCATGTAGTCAGTGGTCCAGAAATTTACGTGTTCTAGTTCTCTACACCACTGTTTTACATAAATGTCCATTACTATGGAGTGGCAACTTCTCTCCAGTTGATGACTAGAAAGATGAAGGAATTTGCACTGAGCTGGTACAGGGTCAGAACTCATATTCTGAAAATCCTACCTCTGCCTCAACTTCCTAAGATTCTTATCCTTCAAGAACTGTTTGAATGCTTTTTCTCCCAGTCTCCACACACTTCTAGCATTTTTCCTTTCCCTGTAAGCCTATAGTCTTTAGTTACTCCTTTTTACAGATTTTTAATTTTTCCTGATATTCATAAATACATTCCCTGTGCTCCTGTCAAGCTGCAAAATCTCGGAAGACACACACTTCACCCTTTTTACATTTCTAATGGACTTGAGAGGGTCTTGGTTAAGGCTTCAGTGACCACATGGACCTGCTGGTGAACATGTGTGGTTTATCACATACTTAAATAATGGCTAAATGAATCAAAAGTATGGGAATATACTTGTCTACTTTAGGATGATACTTCCATCTAGTTTTGAGCTAAACTTGACCTCTTATTTGAAGAGATTTGTGGGGACAACACTATAGAACTGAACTATAATAGATATATGGTAAATTTCTAAAGGAAAGTGAGTAGCATTCTAGAATTTGGAGTTAAATTGTTGATCAAATTTGGTGTCAAATACACTGCAGTAACTACAAAATCTGAATCCTGTACAAGAATCAAGTTTATCTACATTCAGGAAATTTATATCTCTTCAAACTCTTGACATGAAGAATTTACACATTTTCAGGATGTGCGTATGGGTATGGCTGTGCATTTATATAGATATATGTGTGAGCAAGCATATGGAGGTCAGAGGTCAGTGTCAGATGTTTTAAGTACTCTCTGCCTATTCTTTAAAACAAGGTCTTTGAAACTGCAGCTCAGCAGTTTGTCAAGACTAGCTAACCAGTGAGCCTCCAAGCTCTCAGACAATGAGCCCAGGCGACCAAAGTAGCTGCTGGCCGCTCCCCCTGGAGTCAAGGTCAGGGTTGTCCTCGGGGGCCTCAGCACATGGCTGTGGGGACAAAGGCCCGGTGAGCTAGGGAGAGCGGAGGGGACACTCACTGGTCATGCCCCAGTGCTGGGCTTGGAGACCAGCGGGGAGGCTGAGGAAGGGGGACAGCATGGTACGGGATACCCTGGGCCACAGAGACTGTCTCAAAAAGTAAAAAGATGAGGGGCTGGAGAGATGGTTCAGCAGTTAGGGCGCTTGCCTGCAAAACCTAAGGACCTAGGATCAATTCCCTCGCACCCACATAAAGCCAGATGCACAAAGTGGTGTATGCATCTAGAGTTTGTTTGCAGTGAACTCCTGTGACCCTGGTGCATCCATTCTCTCTCTCAAATAAAAATTATTTTTAAAGAAATGAATCATTACATATCTTCAGCAATAAGTAACCAAGTCTAAATTATCACAGCTAGATACACTAGATTTTCGTTTTTCTTAGAATTATAAATAATCATTCATTTAAACCACAAATCATTGTTTGAATTCCCATAACCTTGTAAAGGTATGTACAAATGCACATAATTCATAAAGTATCTTGGTGCCCATGAATACTAATAGTGAGGGTCCTGTTTTTTTAAAATATTTTATTTATTCATTTTCAAGGAGAGAGAGAGAGAGAGAGAGAGAGAGAGAGAGAGAGAGAGAGAGAGAGAGAGCGCACCAGCACCAGGACCACCACCTTGTGGGTCTGGCTTATGTGGGTCCTGGGGAATTGAACCCGGGGCCTTAGGCACTGGAGGCAAGTGCCTTAACCGCTGAGCCATCTCTCCAGCCCTAGGGTCCTGGTTTGATAGGAGAAACCTGACTTACAATAAATACCTCTGCCCCAGATTCTTTCTCCTTTTACCTGAACAATATCTGCTTTAGTGTACACTTCTGCATGTTTTTTTAAGTGCATAAATTGGCTCTCCTTAGATCATCACAGATGATCTATAAGGTAAGTAATCAAGATACCATTAACATCTTTCCTATGAAGAAAAACGAGACTGAAGGGTGTTAAATTCACTTGTCAGATCACTTGTCAGGTTGTAGGTCAACTTCATAACAATAACTTTGTCATTGCTGGAACAAAACACCCATCCAGATACAGCATACAGGAAGAAAGGATTTATTTCAGGTTTACAGTTTTGCTTGGTTGGGTTTTGAGGCTGTGGGGGACATTTACATTCATACCAGCACAGATTGAAATTTTGTATCAGCAGAACTCAAGATAAGTTTATTAAATAATTGACACATACTGAGAATGGTATTGCAAAGATCTCTGATTACTAATGGATTCTCATTAGTACACAATATGTATGGGCTAAAAAAAGTTTATTTTTTCTATACTATAGCTTCCCTACTTTAAAAAAGAAGGGGGCTGTAAAGTTTCCTTGTAGCTCTAGTGTCCAGACACCAGTTTATCTGCATAGACTGTATACAAACACTTCATATTCTTCTAAGTATAGTCTACAGGTCAGTAATGCTCACACTTTCCACACCCTCTAAATGCATATGGATTAGACAAGTCAATCTTCATAATAATAGTAATTAGTCACCCAGTTTTGTTTTCTCCCATACATAGTTTTGTGCATCCTTGTGGTCTGTGCACCCAAACTTGTAGCCACACCACTCTAGAAAATTAACTCACTTAAAAAAGAAGCCAGGCGTGGTGGCACAAGCCTATAATCCCAGCACTCGGGAGGCAGAGGTAGGAGGATCACCATGAGTTCGAGGCCAGCCTGAGACAGCATAGTGAATTCCAGGTCAGCCTGGGCTAGAGTGAGACCCTACCTTGAAAAAAAAAAAAAACAAAAGAAAGAAAACTGTCTTTTTAACTGTTGAAAAGGACAATAGTATAATTAATGAAAGTATGAGTTTAGTCAGATAAATATCTTTGCCAAGCAAATAATAAATTATAGCATTTGTGACCTAGATTTACTGCTTTGTGACTTTTTTTTTTTAGTTTCATACTTAGTAGCCAGTGTATCTTGGTTACATATTTTTATAAGTTGTCTTAAATGTCTCAAAGACATTTCTTAAAACATTTTTTAAATTCAGTTTTTATTTGTATAAGTGGTTATTCTTTTCTTTCCCATACCCCTGGCTTCTGTTTCTCTGAGGGCCCTCCTCAGTGGGATTACTGGTAATCACTGTGGGGTCATGAAGGCCTCAGTCATTCTCTGTTGGGGGGAGGGGACTTTGCCTCAGGGTTATTACCCACTCTGTGGCTCTTTTACTTTTTCTACCCCTTTATCTGCAATGTTTCCTGAGCCAAGGCAAGCCTGTTCACAGTCTGATTTAGTGTTTTCTGTAGCCTCTGGATTTCTGCATTGATGGGTTCTGACTGACCACAGTGTCTGTCAGCATCTCCCTGGAGTTGTTGTCAGACTCTCAGTGAGAGCAGCACTCCTGTCACCACTTCCTCTACAAATCCCCCTACACCTGGCAGATTTGGCTACCTTTTGTCATATTGATGAATCTTGGATCTCCTCTGTATTTTGTCATCTATAAAATAAAACATATTCTCCCACCCAAGAGTGAGAACAACTTGGATTTTAATGTGTATGCCCATTCTTCCGAGAACCATGGGGGCCTCTTTCTGGAGTCTGATTTTCTGGTCCATGGAACTCCCTGACTTTGTTCCCAGTACCCGATATGAATTCCCTCCCATTGAGTGAGCTTCATGTCCAATTAGAGAACAGTTGGTTACCTACAAAGGCTGTGTGCCACTATTTCACAAATGTGTAGTTTTTGCCTGGCTGGTTGATATCATAGCTTCCAGAATCCCCTTCTTATTCATGCTGTTGGTGACCGTCATCTCCCAGCAGCCCCCAGGCTACTTTCCAGCATGGTGACACTATGTCCTGTAACAGCCTGTGGTGTCTCCAGCGATAGGGTCTTACCTTTTAGCTCTGTAAGGTAATCGAGTGGTTTAGCAGTAGCCTGCATTGTGTTGGGGACATAGGTCTCCCTGACCAACAGCTCCCTGTGGGGGTGTTGCAGTCAGCATTCTCATTGCTGGCAGAAAGAACCTGACCAAAAGCAGTTTATGGAGGAAAGGTTCTAATTCCCAGATTGCCATCAGCTGAAGACCAGGTATTCAGAATGCATAAGTTTATAAGGGACACCTGAATCAAACCACCACTGGGGGTAAACCAGTTCTGGGCATGGGACTTACCAGCCAGACCCCATGGTTTTAAGGTTTTTTTCCACCTTTTACTTGGCATTTTTATTTGGACCATCACCTCTCTCCCTTTATTGGTGATGTTATCTTGTAGAATACTATGGTACTGGTTGATGCTGTCTTGAGTTTTGTATGATCTACCCACCCTCCCTACCCCCTATAGTTCCAAGACTGTCTCATCCCCTATATTCTTTTCCTTACTTGACAAGTATCTCCTCTTCTCCTCCCTATTTACTTTCTCCTGGTACAACTCTAGTTCTATGCCCATATTCCTGGTGCATTTTACTGTTTATATTCATCTTCAGTTGATCCACATTAGGAACTGCATGAGAACATGTGGCATTTGTCTTTCTAAACCTGCCTGATCTCACAATGTTTTTCAACTCCATCAATGTTTTCCTGAAATTTTCCCAATTTCATTTTTCCTTGATGCTGAGAATTCCATTGTATATGTGTATCACATCCTCATCCATTTATCAGTTGATGGGCATCTCAGCTGATTGCAGTTCCTAGCTATTGTGAATAGAGCAGTAACAAACATGGCTGAGCATGTATCTCTTTGGTAAACAGTGGAGTGTTCATGGGTATATGCACAGAAGTGAATTAGCTGGATCAGATAGATGGTGGATCTATTTTCATTTTTCAGGAGCCTCCATACTGATTTCCATAGTGGTTATACAGTTTGCACTCCCACCAGTCTTGCCAGCATTCCTTCACATTTGATTTTTTGATGAGTGCTATCCGGACCAGAGTGAGATGGAATCTCAAGGTCATTTTGAATTGCATTTCTCTGGTGATTAAAGATGTTGAACATCTCTGTGTGTTGGCCATTTGTATTTCTTAATCCATTGGAATTGATTTTTGTACATGATGAGTGTCTAGATTCATTCTTCTACAGATGGCTGTGCAGTTTCCCCAGCACCATTTGTGGAAAATGCTCTTCCTCTAGTGTGTGTGTTCCTTTTGTTAATGGAGTATCTATAGCTGTAGTTGCTTGAACTCAGTTCCATTGATCTGTGTGTGCTTTTGTGCCAGTGCCATGCTATTTTAATACTATGGCTTTGTAGTATACCTTCATATTAGGTATGGTGCTGACTCTTTTGCTGAAGATATTATTGACTATGTCTTTATGTTCTACATGAATTTTGAGACCATTTTTTCTTTGTGCAGAATGTTGCTGGAGTTATTGGTGTTGCGTTGCATATTTTGGTAAGATATCCATTTTCACAATTTTAATTCTTGCAATCCATGAACATGGGAAGTCTTTCCATCATCTCATGTCCTCAATTTCTTCATTGTTTGTATGGGGAGGGGGTGTAGAAGTCTTTCATTTCCTTGGTTAGTGATATTCCAAGGTATTTTTGCTTTCTGATTTTGAGGTAGAGTCTCAGCTATTTCATTTTTCTGACTATTAAAAATGGGATGGTATCACATATCTTTCTCCAAATGTTTGTCTTTCACATATAGAAAAGGTATTGAGTTTTGTGTATTGATTTTGTATCCTGCTACTTTGCTGAAATAATTTATCAGCTTTAGAAGTTTTTTTGGGTCATTTATTTGTAAAATGTCATATGCAAATAGGGTTATTTAGACTTCTTCCTTTTCCATTTGCCACTTAATCCTAATGAGTATCCTTTTGTTATTTATTTATTTTTATTGATTGAGCCAAAACTTCTAGTATAGTTCCAGTCCTTAGTAGGAATGCTTTGAGTTTTTCCCCATTTAGTATGGTCTATTCCTTAGGTGCATTATATATAGTCTTTATTGTTGGCGGTCCCTCCATCCATAGTCTCTCCAGTGTTTTAATCACGAAGGGGTATTGGATTTTATCAAAGTCCTTTTCTAAATCAACTGAAATGATTCTTGTGTTTAAGTTGTGTATTTGGTACTTTTGGGATTGGATGAGTTACTTATCTAGCTTTCTGACCCAGCCTATGTTATCTGTCTTTAATTGGGGATTTGAGTCCATTAATGTTCAGAGTTTTAATTGTGAGGTGTGAGTTAATCCCTGTCAGATTGAAGGTTTTGCAGGTTGGTGTTTTCTTGGTCTTGTTTGTGTCTGAACTAGCTTTCTTTCTTTTCTCCTTGTACCTCCTGTGTATCTTCATTCCTAGTACTCTATGCATTATTCTCTGGAGAGCTGGCTGAGTGTTCATATGCTCCTATGTTCATAGAGCTGGGATACTGAGAAAAAGTTTTTCTTTCACATTTATGAGGCATAATTTTTCTGGGTATAGTTGGCCAGCATGGACTTTCAGCTTTTGAGATATCCCAAGCTTTTATAGTTTCCATTTTTAAATCCCACTGAATCCTAATGAGTTTACTATGTAATAATCTGTTTTTCTCTTGTAGCTTTTAGTATTCTCCTTGGTTTGTAGTCTTTTTAATGTGACACTGAAAAATCTCTTCTCTAGAACTGTATTTGGTGTTCTGTGTACCTCTTGTACCTGGATGGGTCTTTCATTTCTAAGGTTTGGAAAATTTTCTTGAAAATATTTTCTATGCCCCATTGTGGCGAGCTCCTCGACCAGTGAGGAAGAACAATCACCACTCGAGGATCCTTCTCAAATCACACTTTAATGGAGAGCCTTTTGATTGAAGGGGGGCAGGAAGCGAGGGGCCCCGAACGCTAGAAGTCAGCTGCTTATATAGGGAAAAGGGACACGGATCGTCCCATGATTGGCTGGCTCCTGCTTGCCACCTCCAGGTGCCACGGGATTGGCTAGGGACAGTTGTATTCTCAAAGCATTGTCTAAGGTGGAGTTGTTTCCCGGCTCCCTGCAGTTCTCCCTTTTCTTTTATTTAAAATGGCTCAGGATCGTGTCTGTCTTAGGTTGTCCATGGCAAATTACATTCTTACCCGTCATTGGGTTTCTGACCTCCAAGCGTCAGAACCCTGTCTTAGGTTGATATGTATTTCCATGGATCTTACCCGTCTCTGACTACGGATCCACCATTTTAAGCCATACATGGGGAGAGGCCTAGGGCCAAATGGACACTCCTTCTCCGGTGCAATGGGACCAAACCCTTGGAGGTGCAAAGGCAGCGTCAAGGCCAAAGTGACTCCATTTGCCTTACCTCGTGCAATGGTCAATTCAGTCCCTGAGGGTGCAAAGGCCGAATAGGTCAATTGCTCTTTAAGGCAGAAAGCCAAATTTGAGGGGAAGAGCCACACTCCAACGCAGCCAATGCTTGTGATATTACTATTTTGTCCCTTCTGGTTTGGGCACACAGGCGACAGACCAACCATAGGCACAACACGCATCCTCCCAGGCAGCATGCAAAAAACATCCCTATCCCCACCCACTCTTTAAAAAAGGAAAAGGTAGAAGCAACCCAGGAGGTCAGTCCATTTGCCAGGCTAAGGTCCATGCGCGTCGAGTTAATCAGGACCATCGCACGCCGGAGTTCTTCTAGGGTAGCATCAAACTCCTCTGACCAATTTTAACGAATAAAAATGGGGGATAAAGACACATTGGGGAAGGAGAGTAGCTAGAATTTTTCAAATGTTCCATCACTTTCAATATGCCCCTAGTTCGATTTCCGGGGTGCCATTTAGCTGCAGCAGCGGCTTCTGTGGGGGCAGGGCGTCATTCTGGCTGCATAGATTTGGGAGCAGCTGCTTCAAGTCCTGTCGTTTGTAAAGATAACTGCACTCTGGACCTTTAGAAGACATGGGAGGCGGCTTGCATCCTCAAGAGTCCCCACATTCCTGTAAAGAAGCACAAATGTCTTGCAGGTATCATCCGCAAGTGATTATTCATGTGGGGCAGGTCTCCCCAATGGCAAAGACATAGCCAAATCCTCTCCCAGGTCCTTGGCAACCTTGTGTGGGGGTCTCACTCCTAAACTTATATAATTCCCCCCTCTCTTGAGGATACTCCAATTGCTGTTGGGAAATGGGGACGAAGAAATCTCTCTCTCTTGTCTTTTTCCTGCTGAATAGGACACGAAGTTAAGGCAACTGGGGATATCCCTCAGAGAGGGGAGGGTCCCTATCTAAGGCCCAAGAGAGAGACCCATTAGCCATATTACACATTGCCAAGATTTTGTCCTGTCTCACATTGTGAGGCAGGAGGTAGGGTGACTCTCCCAGACGTGGGAGTTTTCCATATAGGGTGTCCAGTTCACCGTCAGGTTGCTCTCCACTGTGGAAACTCAGATCCATCCCCAGAATTGTTCACTGAATGGCATCATAGCATCTGATATGGTCTGAGATGGTTCCTGTATGGCTTGCAAAGCATCACAAGGAGGACACAAATCTCGTTTTATTTCCCTTACATTCGTCAATAAACCAGTTGGCCAGACCAGTTTATGAGGAAGTATCGGAAATATGTCTGTTTCTGGGTCTGTATCCAATGAGCTCTTTTGAATACAGAGTCAGATTGAGCACAATAATATCTTGATTTTTCTATTATTGTTTAGTCCAAGATTGAGAACCAGTACGTATAGATGGCTTTTATAGAATTGGCATCTAACACATATTTACCTTATATAGAATTTAGAGAAATCATACCAATCTGACT